>MU227566.1:63652-75855 GCA_018584345.1 Thuja plicata
GCTGCAACCAGTCTACGAGGCTAGACCCTTTGCCCAGTGGACAATTGACTTCATCGGGGAGATCAACCCCAACTCGTCTGCCAACCACCGATACATTCTGACTGCCACTGATTATTGCACCCGGTGGTCCGAAGCTATCCCTTGCAAAAATAACACGGCGGACGTAGTTATCAAGTTCTTGGAAGAGAACATCGTCACAAGGTTTGGAATGCCCTTTGCTTTAGTATGTGACAATGGCCCGGCGTTTTCTTCTGCACAGTTACTTGAGTGGACCTACAACCGAAAGATCACACTGAAGTTCTCCAGCAACTATTACCCCCAGGGGAATGGCGTTGCTGAATCAACGAACAAAAATCTACTTGAGGTGATCAAGCATCTGTTAGAACAAAATCCCCGGGATTGGCACCAAAAATTGAGATACGCCCTCTAGGCGGATTGTATTCGTATTAAAGCCTCCCTGGGAACATCCCCGTTCCACTTGGTTTATGGTCAGAACCCTGTATTTCCAGTCAACTTACAGATCCCAGTTTTACAATTTATGCAGAAATTCAACAGCAGGGACAACATTATGGAGGTTCGGCTCCTGAATCTGATGCGAATGGAGGAACAACGAGATGCAGCCCTTGAACATTTCGCGCGTCATCAAGTAGTAGTAAAACGATGGTTTGACAGAAGAGCCCAATACAAGGCTTTTCAGACCTCGGATCTAGTCCTGTTGTGGGATAAGGCCCGAGAGAAGAAAGGAAAGCACACCAAGTTCCAACGGCTCTGGCTCGGACCATATTTAATCTCAGAAATCTGCGGGGCAAATACTTACCGCCTTAATACCTTGACTGGAGAACCTGTCGCATTGCCTATTAATGGGCAGTTTCTCAAACATTACTTCGAGTAAGGGTAAGTTTGTCCAAAGTTGTATTGTATGTAAATATCCCCTTGTAAATAGTTGACTGCCTTCCGGGGCAGTCTTCCTTTTTGTCCTTTGTTGTCTTTGCTTTCGCTCTTGGCTTTCTTTTGGTCCCAGTGTTTTGCTCTGTCTTGCAGGAATTGGAATGTTTCGCATAACTTGGGCTTCTGGGGCAATGCCTCCGGCATGGTGAACTTTAGGATCTGTCTTTATCATGGTGGAGTCAACCTGGTCTCCGGGATTGTTTGCAGGTTATGACACATTTTCGAGCAATCTCCATCAGGTGTTGTCTCCGGGAGCCTGACAATCAGTGAACAATAATAATATAAGGAACAAGTAATCGGACACGCTGGGGGTAGATCAGCTGTACTGGTTGGTTGATCCACGTCTGAAAATCTAAAGAAATTCCTCCCGGGTCCAGATTTTTATCCTCTCCGAATATCTAAATATAGGTGGATAGGTGAAAGAAGTACCGCCATTTGAATTTTAGCTAAGCTTGGGCTTAATGGTGAAAGAAGTACCGCCTTCCCCACCCGGAAACAAGTAAAGTTCTAAAAGGAAAAGCGGGGTCGAACTCCGGCCTCCGGGGGGAAAGCAATTAAATTGATGACTGGTTCGATGTGATTAGTACCGTTTCTCTATTTCCTCTGAGGTCATCAGCTTGATTTCCTTCCAAAGCACACACGACACCACTGATGAAAGGCTACGGACTGACTCTTGTGTGGTCGGGTTCTCTTAGATATGCTGCCCTATACTCGTCAAACGCTTTGGGAGGACGATTTACTCTAGTTGTGCTAACCAGAGATTCTATGGTTCTCAAATGCGCTAAGGCATTTGTCCCAGATAGTCGCCATTTGTTATGCCCTGCATCCCCGTCCCTACATTTTGTGTGCGAAATGTTGGGTCCCCCTTTTTTTTTTCTGCTTCGCTTTTTGTTCCGGCCTTGCCTTGTCCTGATGGGCAGTGGTGTCAGCTGAACCATGCCCGGTTCCAAACTGTCCATGAAACTCATCAATTATTTTCACAGCTTGGTCTCTGTCAATGCACCAGAGATATACCCCCTCGTAGTTCCGACGGTAGAGCGCGGAGTTTTTGATCATAAAATGGGCGCTTTTCATTCGCAGGGCACGACGTTTATGGGGAGGTAATCCCTCCGGGCATTTGTTATTCAGCAGCAAATACACCAGATCGGTATACCACGGATCCTGGGTAATGGACTCCACTGTGTAGGTATGACATTCTATGTGGGGAGTCTCTTCTGCTATTATTCGGCTTAGTCCCTGGCCTCGGACTATTTTCATGGGCTGCATCTCTAAATCGTATTCCTGGAGGATGGCCATCCATTTCCCCCGTCTCTTGCCCAATTCACTCTGCATCAGTAGAGATTTAACAGCCTGGTCCGGGATGATGGCATGCACTTTGCTCCAGAGAATATAATGCCAGAATTTCTTCACGGCGCGAATGAGAGCAAAGGCTTGTTTCTCCAGTGGCGAATACCGGACTTCAGCGTTCTTGAAAGGGGAACTCATGAAAGCAATTGGTCATTCCTCCCCTTCAACTTTTTGGGTTAACACCGCCGCGGCAGAATGCGACGAAGCAAACGAGTAAACGTAAAACGGAAGGGAATAGTCCGGACTAGCCAGGACAGGTGCCTCCGTTATGGTCTATTTTATCTGGGCGAACGCCCGCTTTGCTTCAGGAATCCACTCAATTTTGGTATCCTTTTTCATCATTTCGTTGAGTGGTTTAACTATCTCTGCGAATCCTGTGATGAATCGACGCACGAAGTTAATTTTTCCAAAGAAGGATCGCATTTCCTTTTTGCTACCAGGCATCTGTAAGTTTAGCAAGGCTTCGACTCTATCAGGGTCTATGGATATACCCTTCTCAGAGACGATATGCCCTAGCAATTTCCCCTCGGTGACCCCGAATATGCACTTCTTGGGGTTGAGGGATATTCCGAACCGGCGACATCTCTCGCAGATTTGAGCGAGGTGGGTGGCGTGATCACGCCTGTCCCGGGAGAAGACAGTCAAATCATCCATGTAGATGATTATGCACCGGTTTACAAGGCCCTCGAACGCGATGTCCATGGCCTTCTGAAATGTAGCCCCTGCATTGATTAAGTCAAAGGGCATTCTCCTATACGCAAACGTTCCCCACTTGGTGGTAAACGTTGTTTTCTCTCTGTCCTCATATTTGACCATGACTTGGTTATATCCAGAATACCCATCCAGGAAAGACATCATCTGAGATCCATTTACTATCTGCAACACCTCATCCAACGAGGGGAGAGGGTGATTATCCTTTTTAGATGCCTTGTTCAAATTTTAAAAATTCACGCAAAGGCGGATCTCACCATTTTTCTTCCTGACTGGGACCAGGTTGGCAACCCATGTAGTGTGTCAGATTGGAAAGATAATCCGAGCTGACAGTAGTTTTTCTACCTCCTGACGAATCAGAGGCTCTATCAGGGGATTGACTGGTCTTTGTTTTTGCCGAAAGGGCTTAACATCCGGCTTCAGGGGAATGGTGTGGGTCATGATGGAGATGTCATACGTCTTTAAATCTTCGTACCCCCAGGCAATCACATCAATGTATTCTCGGAGAACTACGAGAATCTTCTCCTTTTCCTCGGGGGAACAGGAGGTGCCTATGTGGATGATCTTTTCTTCACCGGGCTGGCCGATGTTAACCTTTTCAAATTTTCCTCCCTCAGGGGAGGACGAAACCTTCTCACGGGCCCGGGGGTCCGAGTCGAAGATCCATTCTAGTGCAACCATCCCCTTAGGGATAGTGTTGGTGGGCAAGTCCATGATCCCATCGTCTTCATCACCCTGTCCAGTGTCATCGTGGTCTCGTTCTTCCACTATCTGATCCTCAAAAACACCAACATTGGCCATGAAGGCCAAGATATGTTGATCGTCCTCAAAAACCTGAAAGTGGGTGACATTATCTGGAATGGAGGGGGTGGGGACCATCTCAACTGAAAATCTCCAGAGTCGTGAGCCGGCCATCGGCTCAAGTGTGCTGGCAGAAATAGCTAGGGCATCCGGGACATAGTTCCGTCGCTGAGGAATAAGTTCAATGCCAAAAGCATCGAAATCTTCAATAAGGCTCCAAGCCCGGTTATGGTATGCAGCCAGCCTTTTGTCATGGCATGTGTATTGACTTCGGACCTATTTAACAACCAACTCTGAATCACCCAGAGCCCGGAGGCGGGTGATACCTTTCCTTAGTGCGAATAGGAGTCCAAGGACCAAAGCCTCGTACTCCGTGACGTTGTTTGTGCAGTTAAACTGCAACCTGTAGGAAGTGAGGAAGGATTTCCCTCACGGGTTGATTAATTCTACCCCGACCCCACAGCCCTGTTTAGATCGGGACCCGTCGAATTTAAGGGTCCATAAGTCATTGTTCGTAATCTGGGGCTGGGGAAGGGGAGTTTTCTTTGGATTGTCACTGGGAGACTTGGGAATTTTCTCCCGGACTACCGGCGTGAAAGTGGAATTTATCCCCGGAGACGCTTCGATTTGTGATTCCCGGGCGGATGGCACCAAAGGTGTGCATCCCGCAGAAGTGCTGGGTCCCGGGGAATCGGTTGTGTGTCCACTCCGGAGGATATCAAGTTGCCGGGTAGCAATCGATAGGCAGGGCTCACACTCATGCTCTGAATGTTTTTGGTAATGCACTCGGCACCAAGTGCTGGATAGGAGTGTGGCAAGGGTCACTATGGGACCCTGAGAGTTAACTTCAACTCTCACCTTTTCTTCAAAGTCTTGTGCTCTTTGTAGCACTACGGGATCCTCTCCGGGGATGAAATCAAATGTTATAATTTCAAGAGGGCGGTATACCCCCAGAGAAACCTCGGAGAAAAGGACCTCATTGACCTTCCCGACTTCGGTAAGGGCCTGTTTCATCCTGGGCTCACTTTCAACTCGGATCTGATTAGATTCTCCTTCCCATGGAAGCCACAAGTGGGTGAAGTCTGTCGAAAAGTATCCATTCAAGGACTTAGACCAATTTTGACTCAGTAACATCCTGTAAGTCTCTGGGATGTCCACCACTTAAATGTCAATGATACTAGCTATCCTGGGGTCCTGGATAAGATGTATCCGGACATTTTTCAGTTCCCCTATCATTTTTACAGCAGTCTTATCCAGTTGGATCACTGCGCCATTAGACGGGGTGGGGTGAAGTCCAAGCTTCTGACAAATAGATAAGGGCATGATGTTACCCGAAGCTCCTGAGTCTACTAGGCAGTTGTGTATATTTTTGCCGTAAATGTTCAGGCCTAGCAAGAAGGGAGGATCCTCATTATTTCCCCGGAAGACAGCCACGTTAGCATCTTCAAAGGAAACGGTCTTAGGTGGACGGCTGACGACTTCCGGGTTTCCTAAGAGCTTCAGAAGGGACTTCTTCTGCTCAGGGCAATTTAGCAAAACCTCCATCAAGGTCATGGAGGTGGTAGTCTGTTCTAACGCCTTCGTAATATCAAATCTTCCTCCCGGGAACTAGTGATTTTCCTCTGTGAGATCTTTTGCTTGGTTAGAGCTAGGACCTTTTGGAAGGACGGGTCGATCAGCTGAATTACTCCGGGGAGGAGGAGTATCTTTAGTAGGGGGTACGGGCGTGCAAACTGGTCCTTTACCCGCCTGGCTCCGGGTGTTGTATGGAGGTCGTGGGTTGGTAAAGGCGTTGGCCTCAAAAGGCAGAATGGATTCATCAAAGAATCCCTGCAGTTCGGATTCTTCTTCATCTTTTTCGAAAGTACCGAAGAAGATGGTATCACAGGTGAAGGCACTGTGGGTTTGCTCTTGGACAGGGGGCTCTGGAGGAGCAGTATCGTGCGATTGCTGCCTGTCCAGCTGGGAGATCATTATGACTTTCTCCAAAGTGGCACAATTCACTTCATTGTGCGAACCTGTATCGTGTAGCCGACACCAATTAGTCATGGGCTGGAAGTCTGCAACTGGCGTAAAGTGGGATGGTCCAGCACCATTTTGGTTGGTGTTTTGGTTTGGGGGCGGGCCCCCAGTGTTAGCATTATTGTTCCATTATTGTTGGTTGGGCCTCGGCCCATTGTTAAAGTTTCTCCCTCCGGCATTGTTGTTTTGTTGGCCGGAGAAGATGTTTCCCCTCTCGGAATTTGAGTTCTGGGAAGCGTAGGATCCAGCCTTTAGTTGACCCATGTCCATGGTTAGGGTGGATAGCATTCGCCAGAGGGACTCAACCTCGGCGGTCAACTGAGTGTTAGCGTTACAATGGGACGGCTGTGGCTATTGTTGTCTTCCCGGGAAAGCAGCAGGATTAACCAGAGTTGAGGGCGGCAATCCTCCAGCCACGGACGACTGGAAGAAAGGCACTCCGGATGGTTGTGTCTGAGTCTGTTGTGTCTGCTATGGTTGGTTCCACGGGAAAACTTCCAGACCCGGTGTTATATGGGTCTGGGAGGGGTAAACATATCGTGCCTGCTGGTCTATCACCGGTGGCGGAGGATTCACTGCAATCGAAGGGGCACCTATTGCCAGATTGGGATTGTAACCCCCGGCGAAAGTGGTTCCGCCGGGGACCATATTGAAAGGTGTGTTCTGTCCAATCCAGCCCGGGGATTTGTTGAGACCGCGGGATAACTCTAAGGCCAGGTTATAGACTTTTGCCAAAGTATCCCGGTCGCCCGGGGCGGTTGTTCTCCAAAGGAGAGTGGCAATGAAAGGGTCCATCACGTTAAGGTATGTATGTATGGTAATGTCTGGCAATGGGACAAAAGGGCCTGTGCACCTCTTTAGGGCACGCTGGAACCTATGGTTGAATGTTGCGAGTGGTTCGTTGGGTTCCTTCCTGATGGAGATGAACTGGCTATGGGACCAGGCTGGGTCCACATGCACGCGAAAGACAGCCAGGAAGGCGTCCTCCATATCCTGCCAAGTGTTGATGGAGTTGGCGGGAAGGTTTAGGTACCAGTTCAACTCACTTTGTCCTAAGGACAAGGGAAACATGCGGGTCACAACATCTTCATGCTGGATCCGGTGTCGATTCATGGCATCTTTGTATGCCTGCAAATGTTCTTCTGCGGTCCGTGAGCCTAAATGCTCATATCGCGGGCAAATCTTCTCCGGGTGAGAGGGTAAGTCATTAATTGCACCCGAAAAAGTGCCCATTGGGGACCCAGTGTTTCCAAAGTAGGCAGCCATTAGGGGAACTATATGTTGGTTAGTTTGAGTACTGGTTCCCGGGACCGTCTGGGGAGTTTGGGCGTTCAGAGGTATGGTAGATCCCCAGACAACAGTGGCTGGTAGGACTTTCGACATCCGTTTCTTTCGAGCAGGGGGCTCGAGTTCGACAAACCTTCTGGGATTCGGGGCGGATCTAAGGATTCTTTCAAATTTTGCTGGGGAAAAGGACCCAATCCCACTAAAGGCTTGTCTCCTAAAACTACAACTCGGGGAACCCTCAGGAGGTATAAAATCAAAATCTTGGGAGGGGGACAAGCTCATGCCCTCCTTCTAGTGCCAATTTCTGTTGATGAGGTTTTGTTGACCGGGTCCGCCAACAGTCATAAGTTGTCACTGGTTTCTGGAGAAATCGGCCAACTCCGCCTGTAAAGGTTGTCCGGAGGAAATAAATCCTCCAGGCCTTCAAGCACCTGGGTGTCGGGTCACGACGGTGCGGGGCTCGGTTGGGAGAGGTGACTGTTTTCGAGGGGGATAGCTGGTTACTTCAACTCATTTCTCCCAGAGATTCAATTTGGTGAAGGTTTCCTGGAGTATTCTACACTTTGCAAATAAAATGAAAAAAGATCCTGCGGGGTTAGAAACATTTATCTAACTATAGTCATGCTAAAAAAAGTCCAGAACATCAACAATACTCTAAAAAACTATACTGAATACCGAAGAAATACACAACCATCAGTTAGCATTTTATCAGTAGCGGGAATAAAGAGGTCATTAATCTACTTTTAACACATTAAGAGCAAAGGACACGTAGAACATTAAAGCATGAAATACCATTAATTCATAAGCAGAGATGATAACAACATTGCCATGAATCCTTCCTTCTTCATTAATATCCAATCCAGCAAGCACTGGTGCGTGATACAATGGTGGCTCCAAGGGAGCATCTAACTACTAGGAACAGAATGAAAGAGCATTGAGCTCTACAACTAAACAAGCTAGAAATTACTTTGCTATTTCTTATGGACAACAAAATCATCAATTTCACCGACCCTTGGAAATGGGTCGATTTGCCTATTTATACAACTCTTTAACCCTAACCCTAACTTACTGCTCTTGAATAAAATACAATATCTGGGGGCCGGTACTACCTGCGCCACTCTACAAAAGACCTAGAGACGGAAAAGGTTTGTCATGTCAGAAGAATAAGATAAGAATATACATTAGAAGGATCAGTCTCGAGAAGAGAACCAGAGAGGAGAAGGAAGAAAGTAGGTCCCCCGGGGACCGAGGCTACATGCCTCATAAATGGGAATTGCGGCGCCTTGTCTCTGATGTGCTAGGTGTACCTTTGAACGACACCTCGAGAATACCATTGTCAGAGATCAACTATCAAGCCAATACCTCTTAATATGTCCAACTACCTTCTGACAGTCTTTATTAACCGCTTTTGAAAGTGACTGGTCGGCCTCGGGGACCAGGACGCTAGTCACTTCAAAGAATACCAAACCTTTGGATTCGGGACTCTGGGATCCGATAACTTACGTCCCCAAAAGAATAAAGAATACTGAACGCTTAAATTTCTCCGGTCCCTGGAGAAATTCAAGGCTGTTTATTATCACCAAATGCCTGAAGGAGGCGGAAAATGTCGTCTTCATCAATCTTCTTCAAACTGGCCCTTCTGAATTTGGCCATCTCAACTTGTTCCCCCAGTTCCAGAATATTACTTTTAAACTCATCTGCCATCTTTGCGGCGTCATGGCCTCTCAGCACCACTTTGGTCAACTTAATCATTTTGGCCCCATCTATTCCCTCCGGAGGTTGATACTGGGAGCCCACCATTTCATCAAAACCTCCCAAAACTGACTCCTCGGGAGTGTAAGTATCTGCGTTGAAGGGATCTATCCCGGAAGCCTTTATTACAAAAGATTTACATGAATTAAAAGAATATTTTACTTTGTTCACCTTTTCCCGTAAGGACTCTACCAGTTGCTTGGTTACCTCCAATGTGAGGTCCAGTCTGGAGTGCTGAGTTCTTACAAAATCAAATGATTCCTCACCCAGAATTCTAGATTTTAAAATTATATCTTCTCCTAGGGTGAGGAGCTCTTCGAGCTCTGCCTTCCACGCCTGTAATTCTCAGCATCACTCTCCCACTGCTCAATTAGTGCTTCTACCTGGCGAATAACCTGTCGGGCTGTGTATAGATCTAGGAGAGTGGCTACTAGGAAACGTCAGATGTTTCCTATCTGCAAATTGGCCCATTCATCAACTACTTGGGCTTTCTTCTTCATTACTCGCAGGGAGTCTATGTCACTCTGCGGTAATTCTTCTGAGGTGGAGGCCTATGGAGAGACGGTGCTGATGGGTCTGGCCAGCTCTGTAAGTAACCCCATAAGTTTTGCACTCTTCTCCTTCTCTGTTTTGAGCCTCTGGGCCTCCTTTTCGTATCGGGCCTCCACTGCCCTTGTCGCTTCTTTTAGCAGGTCTACCTCACCCTGCTTCCCTCTTTTACCTAAGTGTACCTCTGCGATGTTGTAGTCTGCGGGGTCTGCAGTCGCTTCATTGACATCTGGGGGAGGCGTTGCTACCACAACAATTGTTTCTCCGCCCGACCTAGTTCGAAGGGTATGAACTGTCCGGGCCTTCTTTGCCTTTGGCTGGGCCTGAGCCAAGGCCATCATTTCAGCTAAGGAGATAGGGGCTGTTGGAGTGGATGGGGCTTTTCTCTTCTTGCTTTCCACCAGCCACGGAGGTGGGAGAGGTGGCCTTCCTGCCAGAGCTTGTTCTTCAGATCCTCTCCCAGTGTCCGGCGGTGGTTGCTCCTTCTCAACATGCACCTCCTCTATTTCCTTCCCTGCCGACACTTCTTCTTCCTCCTTTTCTGTCGGCTCTTCCTCTTCGGCGACATCCTCAATCTCTATATCTTTGGCCTGGTCCCGGATGTCGATCGATGAATCTGGACCCTGGCCGGCCTCTTCGAGGATTACCTCTTCAAGTTGCTCTTCTCCCTCTCCATCTGTTTCTGCCCCTGACTGAGTTTCTTCTATCATTGGCACCTCTTTGGGAAGTATGTGAGGTATCTAGCCAAGGTTCAGAGTTTGGGCCGCTATTATTACGTGCCCAAAGGTCGCCCCCGGAAGTGGCCCTTGGAACACGCGGCTGGGGTTACGGTTGGTCTCGAAGTTCCGGGTCTGGGTTCCCCAGCGGATGCCTCTCGTTCACTTGGTATTTGTTGGCCCACTTCTGAACCTTATGTTTCTGAGGCCTTGAAGATAATCTCCTGTCCCGGCCTCTCTCCTGCTTGTTGCTCTTCTTGTTCTGCAGCTTCTTCTTCTAGATCCCGGAGATCCACAACCTCTTGTTCTTTCTCTGGGACTTCCGTCCCTGCTTGTGTGTCGCCTCCTTGCAAGTTTTCAAACTCGTCGGCTGTAAATATGTCAAATTCTTCTTCTAGAGGGGGACTGGCTGGGATGTCTGCCTGTTCTGTTTCCTTTTCCGATTCTGGGGAACTGGAAGAAAGGATCTCTACTTCTTCCAGGAGGGAAGCCCTGGGTGCCGGTTCTGCCTTGGGCTATTTTATGTGCTTTCTTTTCCTCCAAGTGATTAGAGGCGGTCTCGCATCAGCAATTGCTACTGCCTCCATGGGATCAACCCCGGTCGCCCTTGTCATTAGGGCTGCCAGCGACGGGGAGGAAGGGGGATGAATCGGCCCGGACATGAGCGAGGGGGTTGCCAGCTTCGTCAATAGTTGCTCCCTCATTTGTTGGGAGGCCGCCATGGATTGCTGAAGCTGTTCTTGTATGGGAACCTGCTGTGCGGAGGGGGTCAGGGCTATCCCCTTTCCTTTGGCTGCGCCCTGTGCAGAAGTCCCGGCTGGTGAAGATGTTCCGACCCCCGGGGTCGATCTTAATACCGGTGGTGAAGTTACTCTTGGTGTCGGTCGGGGACCAAGGCGCGCACTCCCGGGGCACACCCGCTTGAAATATGTATGACTTCGCTCGACAATTGCCTGAGTGAAGTCCTCGATTTTGTAATCTTCTTGGGTGGCCCAATTTATTGCGGGAAATGCCAATTTATCAATCCCCTTTTCTTTGTACTGGGGATCTGTGGTAGGGGTGGTATCAGAAAAGCCCTCCGGGAATCTCTGGAGCTTTAGCTCCTGCATCATTCTAGCCGTCATTCTATCATAATGCCGGCTGCGCACATCCATATCATCCTGGCGATCTGCCCAGAAGTCTTCCATGTGTGCTTGGTGGGGCTCCGAAGCCCGAGGCAGTGCCGTTGCGATTTGGCCTTGCAAATCAAAGTTTTTCCGTGCCAGATAAAACTCCTGCAAGTTGTAACTTTTAAGCTCATTGTCTGCCTCCTTTGCAGCGGCCAGAATGCAGGTATAGTTCCCACAAGAGATTGGGAATGAAACATTGGTGACCTTCTTGTGGCCCAAGAAGGTATGCAGCTCCATCATTTGTCTGCAATACTCCAGCAGCACGATCTTGTCCCCACAATGTCTGGGCAACAAGTAGGGTTTCCCTGAGAAGCTGGCGACCCTAATGTAGGTATGCTGCTGAATTGAATGTAGTAGTGCCCATAACTACTTACCAATTTCATCACCTCAGTAGATAGGCGGTATCCGACATCCCGGGTGGGCGTCAGCAGATGATAGTAAACGAAATAATCGTTTACCCGGCAGTAACTGGGGAAGCTAGCCTCCCATTGAATCTGTGGGAAATGGTCCCACGGTGCCTTTTGTCCCAGACCAAATCCGAGGAGGCCGTCTGTGAGTAGGCCATTGGAGTGGGGCCTCTGATGAGCCAAGGCCCAGAAAACATAAGAAGTCATGTAGAACTTCTTATCTTTATTCAGCTGCCGGAACTGGGAGTCGACATGGTTGGAAATAATAGTAGCCCAGTCGAAGAATTGTCCCTTAGTGGACATGGCGAACAGGAAGTAGTACATCCATTTTGCAAATTCTTGGGCGAAGGGTTGCCCAAATACCCGCGCCAATGCAATCATCCCCATCTGGATGCTCTCTTTGAATTCAGAGCGGGGAATGTCAATCTTCATTCTTTTGGGGTCCCTCTTCGGGACTTTGAGCCAGTTGGTGTTTATGTACAACCGAGAGGCCT
>MU227566.1:80125-91807 GCA_018584345.1 Thuja plicata
CACCTGTTGGTTCTATTGCTTCCTGGTTCGATTGATCAGCTCTTCAGACATTTGTCTTCTCTACCTGGTCATGCACTTCAGTGGGGGTTCCAGCAGTATCTTCTGACAGAGTTTTCAGTTCATGCTTTGGAGATGCTTCTTGCTCTTTTCTTGTTCCTCTCTCTGGGACATCTTTTCCCTTTTATGTTTTGGGTACCTGATCAGGCCTTATTGTCGGGACCCATCTTTCCTGCTTTCTGCAGTAGTTTAGCTGTTTTGCTTCTCCCTAAGTTACACTTAAGGGGGGGTGTTAGAGTAGTCTAGTATAGCTAATAATTAAATCAGTTAATTATTAGTCTATCTACTCTTTGCTTAAGTTATACTTAGGCAAGTTTCTATTTCTTAGAGTTTCCCTTTTAGGGTTTCGGTATCCTTTATAAGGATTTACCGCTTTGTAATTCATAAGGAGATCATTTTGTAATTCATTACTGTGTTAATAGAAGCTTTTTTCTGTCACAATGGATTTGCAGTCTCTGGCCTATTGGCCGCCATAGCCATTTTTCTCTCTTCTCTCTTCTATCTTCTTGCTTCTTCTCGTGACAGGTTTGCATGCAGGTGATCTTGGGTGAAGTTGCCTTTATCAACTTCTACATGGTATCAGAGTTCGCCTGCAGCCGGCTGTTCAATTTTTTTTTGAAGCATTCGAGAGTTTGCAGTTCGCTAGGCTTTTTCCATAATTTCCTCAATTTTAAACAACCATGTGTGCGACATGAGAAGAATAGACAAAGAGAAAAGGTGAGCTAAGCAAGATATCCTACAAAACCCTATAAAAGGAGCTTTTATGATCTATTAAATGCAATGTAAAATGATATGCAAAATAAGTATCTCCACAACTTCAGAAACATCTTAAAACTTCATAAATATTGAAATTTTATATTCATCATTGAGCTCGTTATGTTGCAAGAAGATGCAAGTATCATGGTATAATTAAACCAGGATGACCTAAGAACTTCTTGTATGGAGTCTAATATAGCAAACTTGACAAGCATCTAGGTATATTTGAACCGAGATGACCTGAGTTTTGTTTGCATAACAGACAAGGAATATCCCCCCCTCCATCAAGGAACAAATATTTGGAGTCGAGGTATGTGTGGCGTATCACCGTCAATAGTATTTGTATAACAACTAGATTTGCATGTTGTCAATATTCATTAAACGGATGAAGGCACTTACACATAGACACCACAATTATTTGTTCCTTCGACTTCATTGGAAGATATCCCGCAAACATCAATAAAAGAAAATATCATGTCACATCCTGGCTATTCTAATCAATGACACATTTGGAGTGTTAAACTCATGTCAAAGATATCCCGGAATAGCATAGGAACATGATAACAATGAAATTCATATATGAATGCATAATCACATAACAAATCATTCTAACATGCCTGCCATGAACATACATTTCTTTGCCAAAAGACAATGTTAAGTTTGTTGATCAGTTTGGTCGATATGATGTTGTTGTATATGTATAGATATGTGGTCACATTTCATAAGATAGATCACAGTTTATGAATCATGATATAGAATAACATTGTGTAAGAATAGTTGATTGTGTTTTCTTGTCTGGTAAAAAGTACTCTATTTTGTCCTTAAAGAGTAGTGACTATCATAGATCCACTTCCCATACTAGGTTGAGGACATGCCCCCAGCTAGGTGATGGACTAACTTATTATGGGTGAAGAAAGACACACTGGACTAGGGTGACGACTAGGACAGTAGAACAAGCTATGATGGGATTTTATTAGGGATTTATACAATGGATAGGAATTATGGATTGGCCACTTTATTATGGTATGTACAAGGTGAAGGGTGACTTGAACTGTCACTTTATTATGGATATATACAGACGGGATGATGGGCTAGAAGAATCCTAATAGAAGGAGGAGCTAACTTGTCACAAATGGCGCATGTTTCCAGGTTTTCACCACATACTTTTATTGCAATTTTCTTATGATTTTTTTTATTTTTTATTTTTTTTTTAATTTTTATTATTTTTATTTTTAGTTTTTGTCCCTTGCACTGAGATTTCATGCATAATACTTCTTGAGGTGCATGCTATTAAGAGGCTCATCCAAGGGATCTCCCTCAGATGTAGACAACTGATAGGCTCCAGAACCATAGGTTGTTTTAATCACAAAAGGACCTAACCAATTCAGTTCAAACTTGCCCTTGTTCTCATGATGCTGTTGATTCTTAGGATTCTCACAAAGGACTAGATCACCCACCTGAAAATATATTGGTTTCACCTTACTGCTATACTAATGAGACATCCTTTATTGATAGACTTTTAAATGATCAAAGACTCTTTGATGATGTTCATCCAGCAATTCTAATTCAATTAGCCATGCAACTCTATACTCTTCATCTAGAATCAAATCTTTCAGGGACACACGAAGAGAAGGTAACTCAATCTCGAGGGGTAGGACAACTTCAAACCCATAAACAAGGGAATATGGCATGGCACTAGTGGGAGTATAGATGGAAGTATGATAGACCCATAGAGCATGATTCAATTGGACATGCTAGTCATGGCCAACATCATTGATAGTCTTTTGAAGGATTTTGACAATGGTTTTATTAGACGCCTGGTGTATGAGTTCGAAGGCTTGCTTGCACATCTATCAAGAGACCTAGCTTGTCTCTATTAGGATCCTAATATTATCTAGGATCTCCCAAAGGCTTAGATGATTAACTAAGGCCTTGTTTAGCTCCTCTCCAAGAGCCCAACCCTTTGTGCTTCACCTTGAAAGACTAACACCATGTAGATTCTTCACTTCTCCTACACTTAGAAGGATCTAAGTGCCAACTCCACACTAGAATTCAATTTCATTATAGGGATGCTAAACATGTTGGAAACCTTCCATATGTTTGCATTTGACTCCATTTTGAAGGGTCTTCTAGCCCTTTTCAGTTGATTTCAAGTTTTAGACCCTAAGAAGCCTAATTAGGCCTAATTCCTTGTAGCCTTTTGTAGAGACCTTTTCCCAATTCTTTCCAAAACTTTCCAAAGAACTTGAAAAAATAAATATACATTCAAATACCCTTTTGTATTCCATACAAGATTTTGAAATTTTTAGACCCCTAGTCCCTCCGTACACAGGGTTCCTACTATCCAGGTCTAATAGGGCTAAAAGGCCTAATTAGTAGGACCTCACTAATTTCTTGCTCAAAGCTCGACCAAATGGATTGGTGAGTTCTCAAATATCTTAACAAGGCATGATTGGATCATATCACACCTAGAAATGTACTTTCCCCATACTTTAATTTCCTTCCTTGCATGAAATGCTCAATTCTTAACCTCCAAACCTCTAACCAGGCACTATCTACTCGCCTAGGGCTTGGTATCAAAAATAGAAACCCATCTTCTCATGACTCATACCTCTAAATATGTATAGAAAAATGACTCCCCTAACATATCCACCTAGCCTTAGAAATATCCCATGGTTATATTTCATGGGGGAGCCATGAAATGACAAACTGGTCAGGACAGGACCAGTGAACTCTCTAAACTGAAAATAATTTATTTAAGACCTTAGAATAACTCAAATCAACTTGCTTACAGAATGGAAAAGGCTTAGATATATCTTATGAACACAATCCAATCACTAAGTCAAAGCATTCAATCCATATGATAGCACTATCACACTGAAAAGCTCAGGTTCTTCACAAAATCAGAGTTGCAAAGCTATATTCGCTAATCAAAACTTGTTACAATGAATCCCTCTCTCTATATTCGAGCCTTTCCTTCCATTAGATGCCATATTAATTGTTTTCAGGGCCTATTGGTCAATCTCCCACTTCTATCTTCTAGGGGAATCCTAAGTAACCGAGTTGCATGCAACATTTGCAATAATTGCAAATGTTGTCATGACAACTTTGTAACAACTTTTGGCATGTTTGTCATTATGCCAAATTCCTAATTCCTAGGACCTCTAACCTCTATATTTAGAGGAACCAACTTCATTAATGGCCTCCAAGCATCTCTATTACATCATTTATGTGTTTAAGACACATTCATAGCTCAAATCCATCACTAATCTTCTAAGACTAAGAAATTTAAAAAGCTACTAACAATGACTATTTTTGGTGACCTTAGTCCTAATGACTAACTCACCTAGTCCACAATGCAATGAACTTCTAAGGTCTAAAATAAACACACTACCCTGACTTGGCCAATGTCAGATACAAGCCAAAACATTAACACTATGGAGGTTAGCCTAGGTGTGCTCCTACACCATCCTCCCATAGACAAAGAGTTCAATCCACCCTTGGATTGAGTAAGGTAAGATCATCTCCCATCTTCTTGAAGTTAGTTTCTTTTATCCACACTGCATTAGCATCAGTTTGACCATGCCACTTGATCAAATGTTCTTTGTATTCCTTGGTTCAAGTATTCTTATAGACTCGGGTATCTAGTATACAGTAAGCTGTCTTTATTGTTGTAGAGGGTAGTTTGAGTTCTTCTACATCTTGGATGACTTCTTTGAGGTTGTGATCCATATCAAGTGGTGTTCCTTTATAAGAAACCAGGGTTGCAACATTGAAAAATTGGGATAGTCCACTATCCTCTGACAGCTCCACTCTATAGGCATTGTTCCCATACTTTTCTAAGATAGGACAAGGGCCTATCCTCCTCAAATGCAACTTATGTGGGACTCCTTTTTGAAGTCTAGACTTATTTAGATGCACCGTTACTAAGTCTCCCACATTGAACTAAAGTTCTCTTCTACTCTCTTCAACCTTATTCTTATACTTCATAGTATTCTCTGTCAAAGTCTTCCTGACTGTATCATGTATCTCCTGCATTGCACAAGAAAAATCATCAGCATATCCACTTTCCTTCAGTCCATCCTTTAAGTCTCTTAGCTGATAGAAACATCTAGGATGTAGACCATATATTATCTCAAAGGGACTCTTCCCTATTGATCTATTTATAGTTTCACTATACGCATACTCAGCCTGCCCAATCAATTGATCCCATTATTGACCATATTCCTTGGTCAAGCATCTTAATAGATTTCCAAGGCTTCTATTTACCACTTTGATCTGACCATCAATTTAGGGATGGTATGCAGACCCAAAGGATAAATTAGTTCCCAACCTTTGTCAAAGAGTCTTCCAAAAATTACTCATAAATTTGGTGTCTCTATCTGACGCAATGCTCATAGGTAACCCATGGATTCTTACTATCTCTTTGAAGAAGAGAGAGGCTATTTGGCTGGCATCATTAGTTGTCTTGCATGGCATAGAGTGAGCCATTTTACTAAATCTGTACATAGCTACATAAACACTATCCATGCCTTGTCTTGTCTTGGGTAACCCAACTACAAAATCCATGCTCAACCATTCCCATGGCCTAGTGGGAATAGGTAGTGGTTGATATAGGCCTACATTTGAAGAAGTGTCTTTGGCCTTTTGACATACAATGCAACTTTCCACATACCTCCTAACATCAAGGTTTATCCTTGGCCAATAATAGAACCTTTGAACAAGTTCTTGGGTCTTAGTGATCCCAAAGTGACCACTCAATGCACCATTGTGCTTCTCCTGAATCAAATTCTCTCTAATAGACCCTCTAGGGACACATAATTGATTTCCCTTAAATAAGAGATTACTTTGCAAAGTGTATTCAACATATTTTCTATGAAAATGATTCTTGTATTCAGCACATACCTTGTAAATGTCTGCAAAATCTTCATCATCAACATATAGATCTTTGAAGTGATCTATTCCCATGCTCTTCAATTGAATCTCTTGGATGGTAAGAGCTCTTCTAATCAAGGAATCTGCCACCTTTTTTAGTACTCCTTTCTTGTGCTTAATATTAAATGTGTATGCTTGCAGGTTCAACCCACTTCATGTGCTTGTGACTCAACTTCTCTTGAGAGTTCAAGAAACTTAAAGCTTGATTGTCTGAATAGACTATGAACTCCCTGGGGAGAAAATAGTGCCTCCATTTCCTTAAAGCCTGAACTAATGCATACATTTCAAGGTCATAAGAAGAATACTTCTTCTTAGCTTCACTCAAATTCTCTGAATGAAATGCCCTTGGTCTACCCTCTTGTCTTAGGACAGCTCCAATAGCCACATTACTTGCATCACACTCAATAGTGAAAAGCTTCTCAAAGCTTGGCAAGACTAAAATAGGTTGGGTATCAATCTTTTCCTTTAACAACTCAAAACTCTTGGTGGCTTTCTCATTCCATACAAACTTAGTCTTCATACGTCCTTTTATTATGTCTAACATAGGAGCACAAATAGCACTATACTGCTTTATAAACTTTCTATAATATTGAGCAAGGCCATGAAAACTTCTTACCTCCGTTTCTGTCCTTGGAGTAGGCCAATTTATGATGGCTTCCACTTTGCTCTTATCCATTTTCAGATTTCCATGAGAGAGGACAAACCCAAGGTACACCAGCTCTATTTTGATGAAATTGCACTTCTCCAAGTTGATCATCAACTGCTCATCATGCAGCTTCTTGAAGACAATCTCAAGGTGTTGAAGATTCTCACCTCTTGTCTTTCTATAAATTAGTATATCATCAAGATATACCACTACAAATTTTCCAATGTAGTCTTTGAGGACTTCATTCATGAGCCTCATGAATGTGGAGGGGGCATTAGACAGTCCAAATGAAATGACAAGCCATTCATACAAACCTTCATTGGTATTGAATGTTGTCTTCCACTCATCTCCCTCATGTATTCTTATTTGGTGATAGCCACTCTTCAAGTCTATCTTGCTATAGTACTTAGCTTCACCTAGACAAACCATTAGGTCTTCAATACTAGGAATGGGAAATGTATACCTAATGTTTATCCTATTTATGGCTCTTGAATCATTACAAAGCCTCCAAGTTCTTCCTTTCTTAGGTGCTAGGATAGTGGGTATGGTACATGGGCTAATGCTCTTCTTAATAAGACCTTGGTTTAGGAGTTCTTCTATTTGTCTAGCAATCTCCTCATTTTGTTGAGGGGTCATCTTGTAGGTTGCTTTATTGGGTAGTGTAGCTCTTGGTATAAGGTCCATCCTATGACTTATGGCTCTTTTAGGGGGTAATGCTAATGGTTTTCCATCACTTACTATACCTTCATAAGTTTGCAGCATGCTTTGTATCTCCTTATGTAATTCTGGCTTCTTGTCCACCTTGCCTTCATTTTCTTCTCTTGGCCTTAGCACCAATGCAAATCCAACTCCTTCTCCTTCCTCCATGAATTCTAAGAACTATTTTTCACCAACCATGATCACATTAGGACCTGTTGTCTTCACTTTTGTATCCTCTAATAGTGACTAAATTTTGAAAGTCACATTGTCTTCTTAAAAGTATAGGAGTTCTTCACCCCATCATGGATAGCTTGGCAGTTAAATTGCCATGGCCTACCTAGGAGAAAGTGACATGAATCCATAGGAAACACATCACATAGGACCTTGTACTTACATCTCCCTATAGAGAACTCCACCCAAGCCTGCTCATTTACTAAGACATGTTGTCCCTTATTGAGCCATGTGACCTTGTAAGGATGGGTGTGGGGTAGCCTTGTCATGTTTACTTGCTAACTGCTTCCTCTGACACAATGTTGTCAGTAGACCCTCAGTCAATGATGAATCTACACACCTTTCCCACCACTTTGCATTTGATTCTAAACAAGGACCTTCTTTGGCTTGGTTCTTCTTTAACCGGCTCCTTGATCAATGTTCTCCTCATCATGAGGTTCTCACCTTCTTCTAAACTTAGTGGTACCTCAAGGTGTTTCTCTGTTGCATTTTTCTCCTCATGAACTAGATTAGTCCTCTTGTCACCTCCTTGAGAAGTACTACCCTTCTCTGGACACCTATAGGCAGGGTGTCCCATTTGATTGCAATGATAGAATTTCATATTGGAAAAATAGTTGCTCTTCCTTGTCCACCACTTCTTCCTCTGAAATTAGAGTTCCTTCCTCTATTACCTCTACTAGAGCTTCCCTCTTTCTACTCAGTGTATTTTCCTTCTCCTTGAGTCCTTGATTTTGAACTCATTCCACGATAGCCACCTCTTGGTCCTCTACTATCCCTTCCTCTACCTCTTCCTTTGGAGGTTTTTTCTTGTTTTCTTTTGCCTTTCTCCTATATTTTCAAGGCTATTTGATAGCATTGGCGGCTATTTTTCAAGTTCACAAGACTCGTGTCTTCTTGAATAGACCACTTGATTCCATTCAAATACCTTGCTAGTCTGATGCTTTCATCTTCAACCACTTGTGATCTTAAACACAACTTTTGGAACTCTTCAGTGTAGGCTTGGACATCCAAGTCTTTTTGTCTGAGATTATGCCTCCTTCTATGCAATTTAACCTCATAATCACCAGGTAAGTAATTCTTCTTTATCTTAGCCACCATGCCTTTCCATGTGACTATAGGATTCCTTCCTTCTTTTTCTCTTTCAACTTGAACTAATTTCCACCATGTGAGGGTTGAACCTCTCAACCTATATTTGGCCACCTTCACTTTTTGGGCCTCTTTTATACCATCACATTTGAAATGATTTTCTATACTTTCAATCCAATCCACAACTGAATCTGGATCCATTTGTCCACTAAAGAGTGGTAGACCTTCCAAAGCTTTACCACTTAAGGCCTTTAGTTCCTGCAAGAAAGGTTCTTCAAAAATAACAAGGTCAGGTGTTGGAGCTTCCTCTTCTAATTCAAATCCCTTTTCCCTTGCTTCTTCTTCTTCCTTCTGATCTATTGTATCCTTCACTTTATCATCTTTGTCTTGGAATTCACCCAAGAGTTTCTCCATTTGAGACAATCTTTCTCTTAGCAAATTGTTATCCTCTTCTTGTTCCTCTACCTTTTTGGCTAACTCAGTGTTAGTCACCATGGTTTTATCTTCCGTTGATCCCACTGGTGTATTCTCTCCCACTGATTTAGTAGGTTGAAACATCCACCACAAGCCTGATCTAACCTGGCTTTGATACCAATATGGTGTATGAGTTCCAAGCCTTTCTTGCACATCTATCAAGAGACCTAGCTTGTTTGTATTAGGATCCTAATCTTCTCTAGGATCTCCCAAAGGCTTAGATGATTAAATAAGGCCTTATTTATCTCCTCTCCAAGAGCCCAACCCTTTGTGCTTCACCTTGAAAGACTAACACCATGTAGGTTCTTCACTTCTTCTCCTACACCTAGAAGGATCTAAGTGCCAACTCCACACTAGCATTCAATTTCATTGTAGGGACGCTAAAAATGTTGGAAACCTTCCATATGTTTCCATTTGACTCCATTTTTAAGGGTCTTCTAGCCATTTTCAGTCAAGTTCAAGTTTTAGACCCTTAGAAGCCTAATTAGGCCTAATTCCTTGTAGCCTTTTGCAGAGACCTTTTCCCAATTCTTTCCAAAACTTTCCAAAGAATTTGAAAAAATAAATCTACATTCGAATACCCTTTTGGATTTCATACAAGATTTTGAAAGTTTTAGACCCCTAGTCCCTTCATACACAGGGTTCTTATTATCTAGGTCTAATAGGGCTAATAGGCCTAATTAGTAGGACCTCACTAATTTCTTTCTCAAAGCTCAACCAAATGGATTGGTGAGTTCTCAAATCTCTTAAAAAGGCATGATTGGATCATATCACACCTAGAACTACACTTTCCTCATACTGTACTTTCCTTCCCCGCATGAAATGCTCAATTCTTCACCTCCAAACCTCTAACCGGGCACTGTCTACTTGCCTAGGGCTTGGTATCAAAAATAGCAACCCATCTTCTCATGACTCCTACCTATACATTGTTACCGATTTTCGGTACCAAGGTCCTTGGCAAAATTCTACCTGCGAAGGTAATTTTCCACAAAGGCTTGCGGGATTTTGAAAATTGTCTTCTCCATTGGCGGAATTCTACCTACGAAGGTAATTTTGTGCAAAGGTTTGCGGGATTCCAGAAATAGTCTTCCCCATGGCGGAATTCTACCTGTGAAAGTGATTTTCTGCAAAGGCAAAAAGAGAAGGCTTTTTACATGTTGCGGGTTTCGCACCTCTCAGGTGATTTTTTGAAAAGGTAGAAAAGAAAGAGCGCTATGGTGGACCCCACAATGGGTTTTCAAAGCACTTTTTCAATTTTCCGAAACCAAAAAAGACTCAAGGCGGAGAATTAAAATTCTGATTCTCCGTGGCAGATTTCTACCTACGAAAGTAATTTTTCGCAAAGGCAAAAAGAGAAGATTTTTCACATGTTGCAGAGTTCGCACCCATAGAGAGATTTTCCGCAAGCAAGGAAATGCACCCTGTTTCTATTTTTCCGCAAGTCCACGGAACATGGAAGAGAAGGAGCTCGCGGGTGTGCGATGAGATATACAAAGGGATGCATCACATAGTCACATAGGCATTTTTCAAGGTTCATAAAGGTCTGCGACCGAGTGACCAAAGGAATTGTTCAACACATCGCTCACTCGTTGTTGTTTTCAGGTGATCAGAAATCAGCTCGCGGGTGTGCGACGAGTTAAAGGGAGAAGCTCATTGTGCAGTCGCCGATCAACTTAGATGAAAGAAAAAGGAGCCCGCGAGGATGCGACGAGCTAAAGAATAAAGTCATCGCTCAGTCGCCAGTCAGTAGAGATGAAAGGAAATCAGATCGCGAGTTGGCGATCAATCAGAAGACGGATGTCATCGCCCACTCGCGCACGAGATGAAAATAGAGTAAAAGGTGGCGCGAGTGTGTGGCCAAACAGAGTATGCAATGAAGAAATGGATGTCGCTCAGTCACTCAGAATCTAAAGGTCAGTTTAAACAACCAACGACTGTGAGATGAAAGAATAAATGAAAAGGAAGATGCAGAGGCACTCGGTCGCCAAGACTCGGGCTTTTAAAAATACACAAAAATGATTTTCAAAGGGGATTTTAATATTTTATTGCAAATCCATGTTTTATTCCTAGAAGTTTTCAGAGATAGAACAATATCAAATTGTTCTCAGATGCTGAAAATCAGATATTTTTACAAAAAAAAAAAAAAAGATCAGAGGTTGCAGTTTTTAAAGTCTGCAAAAAAGTTATTGCAATTCAGAGACTTTTGTGACTCTTCTAGAGGGATAAGACTACTTATTTAAGGGAGTATTTATGATGGTGTGACTTTTGGGTCACCAAATGGTATTTTGCAGACTTTTGAAGAGTTAGATAGCGGTTGGACAGGCCAAATCCGATTCAGAAGTTATTGCTTTCAGAATGCAGTTGGCTTTGAAAATGCATAAATATGAGTTGAAGACTCATTGTTAGGGAGTTCTTCTTCCCTTTGGCCTGAGGTTTTGTAACTTATTCTAAAGTTATTAACAGAAGAAAAGAGATTTTGTAACCCATTTCAGACAGTTCCAGATTTTATGTAAAGGCAGCCTTTGGAGTATTTTTTGAATCCTTCATGGTGGTAATTTGCAGATTGTTTGAAACTCAGTTTTATGAGAGTGTTATTAAGTCACCATTGAAGCTTGAATAAAGAAAAGTTTGGAATCCATTATTGAGTTCATCTTGTGGTATGTGAGTTACCGATTTGATGTTGTTTTTGTGATTCATTTTGAATCCTTGAAGTAAATGTCTCAGTTTTAGCATCTGTGAGTGAATATTTGGTACTCACATAGGTTATAAGTTGTGATTTTTGTTTCATTTCATTGTTA
>MU227566.1:142607-155147 GCA_018584345.1 Thuja plicata
TAGTCATGCATGCGAAGACTAAACACATTGCCATCAAGTATCATTATTTGAGAGAACAAGTTCAAGAAAAAGAGGTGATACTTGAATATGTGCAATCAAAAGAACAATTGGCTGATATCTTCACCAACCACTGCCCAAAGATTTGAGTACTTGAGAAAGAGACTAGGGGTCAAACCCATGTCTAACAGTCAGTAAAAGGACTGAAGGTTGCATCAGCCATATATTATCATAATATCATTCATGACTGATGCAAGCACAAGCTAAACTTCAAAGCTACATCTATATACAGAAAGGTATATATCAGAACCAAGCACAAGAACTAATTGTTATGCTGATGATGGATAAAAGAAATTCAAGGAATATATTATGGAACGAATAAATTGGTTGACAGAATGTTAGATATTTGTAAAATATTTGTTTGGCATTGTTGTCAAAGGGAGAGAATGTATCCATATTATCATTAGAAACTATTCATTACAAGATTACTCCAAATAGGGAGAGATCATATCCAAAGGGAGAGAATATGTATAAAGTTGCAAACAAAAGACAAAGACATGAAAGAAGCAGAACAGTCTAGAGGACACAACACATCAGAAGAAGCAACAGGAAGAACTGCAAGAAACAAATCTAAGCTTACATAGAGCTTACCGACGGTCAGACATTTTTATCAGCTATCAAAACAAACTGTTTGGTAATTTGATGAATCTCAACAATTGTATTTCATATTGTATTAGCAATAGTATAGTATGATAATATAGCATGTTGCCATCAATGCCAAAGGGAGAGATTGATGACATGTAACTGATTGAATGTTTGACAATATTAAGTTGAACATGATGCAAGGCATTAAATTAGTTAATAGTTTGTATTGTCATTGATGTCAATGTGATATCATCTGTATGGTCATGCCAAAGACTTTAGAGAATCAATAGAACAGAGGTTATGCTTTCAGCAATGCATAAAAGTCAAGTAATAACTAAGTGACAGATCACACTGACGGAGTGCACACCATCGATAAAGATAGAGAAAAAGTCACAGTGATGCCCGACGAGCAGAAGACAGTATTACCCGACGAAGCAGAATCACAGGATGCCCAACAAGCTAAAAATAGTGTTGCCCAATGAACAAGATCCTATGATGTCCAACAGACAGAGATCCCAAAGCTAACTGAAGCTGCACCGACGGAACTGGCAGTTGTCACTGGCGACAAACTGCAGTATTGATCGACAGAACAAAGAGATCAGAAAATGACAACATATCTAGCTGGCAGAGCTAAAAGATAGACTTAACCGGTTGTTTTATTTGCTTTATTCAACCATCGTTAAGTAATTGACTTAAAGATGCTTTATACAGTTGGCAAGAAGATAACTATGAGATAAAACAGGAGTTAAAGCCATAAATCAATTTGGCTGGATTGTTTTTCATGCCAAGAATCAAGAATCAAGAACTTAGAATTAAGGAATATTGTGTCTATTTAAGAGACAAGCATAATTCATTTCCAGAAGCAATCAGATACACAGCGGAGTGAATTGAGAGAAGATGCTGAAGAGAAACTGGTGAAGGTTAAATTTCATACAATCCTAATCAATCAAGCTAAGGGAGAGCTAAAGAATTCTGCAAACACCGATGAACATAAAAGTATAGCATCACAGAGCAGAAAGAGTTAAGTATAAAGGAATTGAATTGATACATTGAATAGAAAGATATTGTAAGTAAATAGATCTGAAAATCTGCAATTCAGTTGCATTAGAAACAAGTCATTTTGTTTCAGTTTAACCATTGAAGCATTAAGTCTCTTAATAGAGCAGGACTTAACAGTCTTTTGTATTTGAGCTATATCCTAACAGATTACCAGAAGGTTGACTCATGATAGTAGCATCGGTCTTACCTAAAGCCTATTGACAGTCTAAGAAGGAGGCTGATTCAAGAATGGTAGTAAGATTAGCATAAATCCTATTGACAGTCTAGAGACTGATTCAAGGATGGTAGCATAGATGCCAAATACTAAGTGACAACCTATGCATAAAAATCCTCTAAAAAGGTCACACTTAACCGTGTTTTTGTAAACTTTAACAGTGTTGGCTCCTAACAGGGCTCACTTCAGAAAAGTGAAAATTTGGGGTACCGGTCCCAATGGTTTTTTCCCTTAACCGGGTTTCCACATTAAAATCCTTGTGTTATATGTGTATGGTCTATTACTTTATTGTTTTACATTCTACATATGCATTTATGGATTGATTGGTATACTCTGCATATTTACTGAGCATCGATAATACAGTTTACTGCTTATTGGTTATCAAGGAGAATCAGGACACACAAGGTAAACTGATAGACAGTTATTTATTTCAAGTATTTCAAAGGCATAAGTCTTGTTGGGTCTTAATAATTTGAGAAGTATATATTGGTGGATTAAAGTTTAAATTGGATAAATCTTTGAGGCCATTGATTCACCCCCCCCTCCTCTCAGTTATTACTAATAGAGAAATGGAACAAAAGTTCCTCGACTTGCTGCATGAGAAAGTTCACCTAGGAAGGAAAGTCGATGGGGGATTCAAAGAAGAATCCTAGACTGCCATTGAGAGGAAGTTCAATGCTAAGATGGGCCTCAATTTGTCAAAGGAAATTTTCAAAAATAAGCTAAAAGGATGGAAGCAAGCTTTTAGACTTATGAGAGAGTTGAGGAATATGAGTGGGTTTGCATGGAATGAGACCACTCAAAGTGTGGATGCTGATGACATGGTGTGGGAGGAACTTCTGAAGGTAACATGCTCTTTTGAATATGTTGATCTAAGCAATATTTCATTCTTATTAAGTTAGTGATACAAGACAGAGATCTAATTCATTCATTATGGCAACATGCAGAGAAAAGAATTCAAACATGCCAAAGTGTATAAGAGACAACCCTTCCAATACTACAATGACCTAGCTTTCATTGTGGGTAATGACATAGTTGAAGGTACCATAGCTAATACAACACAAGAGACAGAAGAAGAGCACAATATGGATGAGGGTGTCGACTTGGATTGTGATGGGGTTTTTCCTATGGGTACACCTCTTGGGAGTACGACTAATTTGGGTGATGAATTATATCATTCAAATTAATCAAGTGCAAGTGGTAGGGAAAATCCTTCAACACTGTCATCAAGGAGGGGAAAGAGGAAGAAAGCAAGCATGGCTAGTTCATTTGATGTGATTTGTGAAACTATGAAAAAAATACAAGAGGGCCTCCATTTGATTCAAGTTATCAAATTGGATAAATCTGATTCAGATGCCATCCCTGATTTGAGTCGAGGCACTATGCTAAAGGCATATGACACCTTCATGGGTGAAACTGAAAGAGCCAAAGGGTTCTTAGTAATGAATGAAGAGGAGAGAATGGACTACACTGTAATGAAGTTTGGAGAACTCTAGTTACTTTTGTTTCATTTTAAGTCTTGTTACTTAAACATTTGCAGCCATGATGACATTGTATTTACTAATAAATTGCATGCTTGCATGTAGCTAATAATTGCAATTAACAGGTGGTGTAGGGTATGTCCTTTCAAGTGGAAGATAAATATCTTGAACACTACATATAATTGCTAGGACTACATATTGATTTTGCTAGTAATGTTTCACTATCTATCTATCCTCATTTGCATGTAGCTAACAATTGCAATTAATAGGTGGTGTAGGTGATGTCCTTTCAAGTGGAAGATAAATATCTTGAACACTACATTTAATTGCTAAGACTACATAATTGGTGACCATCATTCACTTATAAGAAAATTTTTAGGTAGACTCCAGTATAGTATGAAGATTCCAATCCCACGTCTATGTATGATTATACTTATGTATGATATAGCTTTGTACTTATTCACTTACTCCCTTACCCTGATTTAAGATGACCTTAACCCCATTCCTCCACTCTCACATCTCTAGCCTAGTGTTACTTATCATATATTGGAAATTTGGAAGTCTTGTGCAAATTTATATAAGTTTTGTGTCTATAATCTTCATTTGAAATCGTGCATGCAGCACCAGCGGCCGGAATCCCCTGCGCATAAGAAATAGAAACAGAAGGCACTGATGCAGTCGCCCCAGACCCAAATGGAAGTAGAATTGTTGGGCGTGAAATGATAGAGTTTGAATCTCCCACGTGGGAGGCAGTAGCGGGAGACAACTTTCATAGGCAATCTTGTTAACTAACAAGTCTAAGACAATTGAATCTGACCCAGATAACTAGCAGTTCCAGCAAAGAATAACTCGAGCGTCTTCCATAAGTTAACTACTCTTAAGTGAAGTAATTACATCCTATCTATCTGCTATTTGTATGCTGCTATCCATCCACTCAATTCTAAGGACTAAAGGAGTGGACTCGATGTTCCTTAAATATCAAAAAGGGGACATTACAAATTCCTCCACAATTTGCTTGCCTTTAAGATAGACGAGGTTGGCTGATCTAAGATGTCATCCAACTACTAAGCGGTATTTTTATGAGGTAGATGATTCCACTCTAGAGGACACTCCCTAAGTATACGGCTCTTCAACTTCCTTTCCTCTGTGTCAATAATTGCATCCAAGACCAATATAAGTTTTCTATTCTTGCTAACAAAATGTTCCTTTGACATGGAAATCTCAACTCCTTGCACAAAATATCCTTCAATCTGTCCAAGATACATGCCTAAAAATTGCTCAAGATAAAAAAATTCAGGGCCTTGTTTCTAGTAACCAGAACATATTTTCATTCTTGTTTTAGTAGCCATCAGAATGGTTGCAATGGCTGAGACAAAATCTAGATTTTCATGCTTAATCATCAAGTTTCTAGCAACACTTCTAACATTGCATTCTTGAGGAAAAACAACACGTGCAAGGTGCTGCTACATGGGCCCATGGATAGAGGAAAGGTCTCTATGTGCCTTTAGTAGTAGTATAAAGTCTGGAATTGAACTCCTTCTCCAATACAAAGCTCTTTATTGCTAACATCAATCTCTAGGAGAAGAGTTGGGGCTTGTATATGTCAATAACAACATCACAAAAGTATTTGGGATAAACCCCACATAGTGTATTTTCTGTTAACATTCTTGTCGTTCCTTGATTTCTATAAGTTTTTAGAGCCAAGTACAAAAATTGCAAAGATCAATCTACTAAAATTGCATAGATGTCTTAATAGGCTTTAGGCTTTCCCCTGTAGGCTTCTTCTCCAAAGGTTCATTTTACATGAGAAGTGTAAGATTTGTTGGACTTCCTTTCCTTCCAACAATTGTTGAGCTATTGGAACTTTTAAAAAATGGCCATGACAAGATCAGTTTGAAGTTTATGAATAAGGCCTCTACCAGATCAACTTCTTGGAAGTCTCTGTAAATTTTCAACAAATATCAAAATTATATTTCAGCATTCTTTAATCTTTAAGTGCTCATACACCTATCTCCACCTCCCAGCTGACTCCTACTAGTCAGTTATATAAACCTTGCTGCTGTTTACTGCTACCTTTTTTCACAACTAACTGAATGAATCTAATCAGGTAGGTAAATTGCTTTTGTAGATCTATTTCCACACTTACTAAATTTGTTGTCTTAAATCTTCCTATCTTTCAGTTGCCTATTTCTATTAACAGTTTGTTTTCATTCGATAAAATAAGGTTCTATCCAAGTTGTTGTGTATAAATTTATGGGTGGTATATAGACTGCTCCATATTTCCTAAAATGGTGTTCTGTAAGTAGCTCAAATAGCTTCTATGTGCTCACTCGATGGACAAGTTTCACAAGCTACACCATTTATTTCATATAGAACAACATTTCATATGTCTGGCTTAGCACAGTCTCCCCTTTTATGTCATGAATAATTTAAGACAGTGTATATGTATTAAGGATGTATTTTTTAAAATAATAAAATGCAGGACACTAAAAATGAGGGTATCTGTGCTCTTGAAATATGTTGTTTGTTCATTCCTGTATTTTTCCAATATTCAGTTTTCCCTCTGTATGTTGTAGTTAATTTATTGGAATTTATCAAATATTTCATTCAAATATCTTATAATCTATTCCTTTTGGAATATCAAAGAGATTTAGATCCACATAGTACTGTATCCAGGGACTAGGACATAAGAATGGTCAATGGAAAGTACAAAATCATATAAAGTGTATGTTATATCCTTGTGAATTAATACCTTCACTTGGCTTTACCGATATGGTCACCCACTTCTCTTTTAAATAGTGCAGGTGTTCACTTGTTAGATTGCATTGAATACCATTCTCAGATTGCAGACACAACACACTTTGAAGGTCTTGATGACACAAATGGTCTCAAGCTATCGTTCTTGATTGTTGTATGTTGCTTTTGCTAATGAATTTAAAGACTCAATCTGTCCAAAATTTTAGGGGTAGTGCTAGGATTTCTCACCAAAACTAGAAAACATTTGGGGTAATATTTTTTAGCATTTGAAATCTGTTTTCAATATATTATAAATCAGTGGTTTGGAATATAATTATCGATAGCAATGATCTTCTGATCTGATAATGAACTGACTGGGATATGTGTTGCAGCCCAAGAATGTACAACATTTTATGATTATGATCTGGGCTTGCATATGATAGAGAATTTGATGCTAATTTGGTTGTAATCATGATGTTAGGGTTGATCTCCCAATAGATATTCATAACATAATTGGTGACCATCATTCACTTATAAGAAATTTTTTAGGTAGACTCCAGTATAGGATGAAGATTCCAATCCCACGTCTATGTATGATTATACTTATGTATGATATAGCTTTGTACTTATTCACTTACTCCCTTACCCTGATTTAAGATGACCTTAACCCCATTCCTCCACTCTCACATCTCCAGACTAGTGTTACTTGTCATATATTGGAAATTTGGAAGTCTTGTGCAAATTTATATAACTTTTGTGTCTACAATCTTCATTGTGTCTTGCAAGTCTGTTTGATACAACCATAATTTTTTTCATTTTTGTTTGTACAACAACCATAGCCTTTATTTACAAATTTTTTTAATATCTTTTATTATTTATATACATGTATTCCAGAAGTAGATCTATTGAGGATTCTCACTATACACTTCTAGGATCAGTGTTAGGAAGGTAATGGATTAGATGAGCAAATATTTGGCTTCTTATTATGTGATATGGCTGGAGAAAATAGTTTCATAGCTTCAATCATAGGCAAGGGTGAATTTTGAGAAGAAAAAAATCAATATTCATCATGATAAGGAAGCATGTAATGTCAAGAAGCATCCATGTCCATTCCAAACATTGATAATGACAAATTGGTCTACTAGAGATTGTTTGATATATGACAATCATAAAGATTCCTAATATGCATGACTTGTCAAAGGTTGAAATTGCATTCTACACTATGATCCATGGCTGCTATCATGAATGCACAGACCTGCTATCACATTAGTAACAGATAATTTTACAAAAAAATAATCATTGTTCTAAGAATTATGAGTTGTGTCTTGTTCATTGCTGCACTATCAGTGCTTTGAGACCATGCAAGCAAGCCATAACTAGATTTATTGAGGATTCTCACTATACGCTTCTAGGATCAGTGTTAGGAAGGTAATGGATGCAATCAATATCTTCCATTATCTTGGTTAGTTAAGTTAGTGGATTCAAATACAATTTAGATATTTAGATTCTTATACTCATTTTTCTGTTGTGAATTTACTTCTTGATCTTTGCAACTTGTAAGAGAATATTTGAGGGGAAGGTAAGAAGTAAGAGAGAATTGAGCATGGGAATCAAAGAAGGATTAATCAAGAAATGAGAAGAAAATAAGGAAATGACTCTTTCAAAGGGCAAAAATTATGAAGGGTCGTACACTTCTAAAGGGTGTTGTGAAAGGTTGTCTCTTGCCATAAAACATATATGATGAAGTGATATGACCTCTCCCTTACATTCCAAAATATAAAGGAAAGAAGGTTTCATTTAAAAGGGGGAAAAATAGAAATTAGGGTTACACCAGCTATAAGAAAATCTTAAGAATACTTCTATAAGAAGATTAGTAAAAGCATATCTTTGTGAACATTTCTAGTAGATCTAAGAGCAAATTTATAATCACAACTTTTAGTAGAGTTTGAGAAAAACTAAGAACAAATATTAGGCGGAAGTACAGTAGACCTTCAAATTTATTTTTGACAAACATTTATAATAGATCCTAAAGGTTGTCCAGAAGAAAGGAACAATTCTACTCCAATGATTCAAGTATGTGAATCATTAGTGATGAATAACAATTATGAAGAGTCATCACTAATAGTCAAATCCAAAGGATATGATCCCTTATGAAATGGAAAATAATAGTTATGAAGATTCATCACTAATAGTCAAATCCAAAGGATATGATCCCTTATGAAATGACAAATACCTCAAAAGATTGTATCTCTTGAGAGAAATAAGCAAATATGAAGCCACAATGGGAAGAAGTCAGCGCAAGGCATCGAATAGGGAATAAGTATGCAACTAAGCAAAAGACCTATAGTCTTGTAGTTAATAAATTAGATAGCATATTATAGACTATTCAAGGTAATGGTACGGTGCATAGTGCATTCTAATATGGCTGATGGATTATCTAGTCTTTCGTTTGATAGAAGTAGAAGATTTATTTAAACACTACAACCATTTAATCATCCCATTATGGAGGGGGGATATGGTACATACAAGGAATGCAACTAGCATAATGTCCATTTGAGTAGTGGTGACCCGAGAGACACTTGGAGACAGAATGGAAAGAGTCAATCCATGATCCTAGGCTTGATGGATAGGTTCAAGGTACCTTGTGTAATCCCCCAAGGTACTTCATGATGTAGATGGATTAATGGGAAAGATCTTAAGAGAATCCTACTTGGATATTAATAATGATGAAGATTCTTGTAAAACTTACAACCAACATGTTGTCCCATTATGGTACATAAAAGCAATCTAAGTAGAAAAATGTTCCATTCAAATAGCAGAAACACCAAGTGGGACTGGTGGGCTGAATGGAAAGTGTCATTTTGTGCTCCAAGGATTGATGGATAGGCTCAAGGAAAACTATATGATCTCCCATGGTACTCCACAATGTGGATAGACTGTTGAGAAAAGCCTTAATGAATTCCTCGTGCAAGTTATAATTCAAAATATAAGGGATACAAGTAGCACCTAAGTTCCATTCAACCCGAGCGGGGCTAGGCTCTTGGGTTCGATGGAAAGGAACAAGCTTGATGTGCCTTGAATGTATTTTTGGTTAACTCCAATGAAATTAGTTAAATCATATGATTGAGTTAATGTTTGTAACTCTCGTTAAAAAGATATGTTTTATGGATTATATTCCAAAGATTACCTAGCATAATTGTAGGGTCTCAACCGGGATCTATCTTATTCCACAATTAGTAAATGATATCACTAACTCATTGAAGGCAAAAACTAGAGCATTGAAAGGGGCTATTACAAAACAAAAATCAGCTTTACTTTCTGCCTGAGAAACTCTCAATTCTAGGCAAACGCCCATAATAATAGTAACAGGGAATTTACATCTACTTAAATGATTCTTCATTTTCTAAAACAGAACTATTCGCCTTTTGAAAACAACCAAAATCAATAAGAGAGCAACAATCCCAAACTTGGCTATAGAATAAAATTAAAATATAAGTTCAATCAATCTCTCCTTATTTTCCACCTCTAGTGAAGGAATGAAATAAAGTAGCCTCGTACAAAAATTTGTTAAAACTGAACTATTAGCCTTTTGAAAATAGCCAAAATCAATAAGAGACCAATAATCCCAAACTTGGCTACATAATAAATTTAAAATATAAGTTCAATCAATCTCTCCTTATTTTCCCCCTCTAGTGAAGGAATGAAATAAAGCAACCTCGTACAAAAAACTATTAAATTGTGCATTGCCATATTTACAATCAACAAAACATAGCCAAGAATATTTAATAGCAGTCCTAGGCATGTTTTGCGATCATGAATAGAGCCTGGGATATTTAAAAGTCCTAGGCATGTTGTACAATCATGAATAGTTTGGCATCAATACATGAAATGCCAATAAGCCAACCTTGGTTTTGCCCATCATTAACTTAAAAATTTAGTTCATGCATCATATCCAAATAAGAGGATGTATCAAAGGACGTATCAAACACTATGATATAAGCATGTGCTAAATGAAAAAATGGCTTTGCAATCACTGTGGCAGTGTGGAGTGATTTTCCATCAATGTTTCAGATGAGGCTGTAAAATCCTTTGATTTCATGAAATCATTTACTGAACATTCCAAAATCTTGAATAGTTTTTTCAGCCTGGCAAAAATCCAAAAAGGTGATCAAAAACTAATATTTTGCATCCAAGTGATGAATGCTTAAGAGGTAATCAGAATCATTGATGTAAAACATCTTTATGTTGTTTCAAAATCTTTTTAATATTTCATTCTTGGATCGTCAAAACCTTGATATATAACCCCGATGTGTCCACAAGAACATGTATATATATACACTTCCATTACATTTGCATGTACCAAAAGCTGCTATTGGTAAGAGGATTAAAGTGTACACATATGTGGTTTAATCATACATATAATTGGAGATCACAACCCCTGGCATCTTTCATTTATGAAATAACTCACTGAGACCATACAAACCCACCTCAACCAAACTAAACATTGAACTCAGTACATCACCTTTACATCCTGTTGCAGGTTTCTACAACAAAAATATGTTACTTCTAAAGACATTCAATGGATAATTCATCACCTTTACATCTTGTTGCAAGTTTCTACAACTGAAATAAATCACTTCTAAAGACATTCAATGAATCTGCCCTATGACTAGCACACCAAAAAAACCCTATTCCCTATTATCATGACAAAATTCAATGAGCTAGTTAATGCAATAGAAATTCAAGAACTTTACAGAAATTCAATAATGGAACATAACACTATAGGAATAAAATGTATATCTTTCTAAGCAAGCCACACCCCAACTGGTGTACTTGTACAATGCTACTTTTAACCATGACCCCACAATATTAGGGCTAACAGTTGGTCTAGATAATTTAAATTTTGTTGATTTCAATGTAATGTTGAGTTACCATTAAGCAATACCTTTCCCTAATAGAATAATGTGCTGTATTTAAAAATCAAATTTTGAATACCATCATGTGCTCTATTCATCCATCAAATTAGTCTGTACCTTTTAATTCTGTAAGACCCAACAAAAAACCACACTAATAAAACATTTAATTGCAGATGTATACTACATTAAAGTAAATAATGAAAGATCAGCCTTCTAGCAAACAACAAGCTATTAAACTCACCTAGATTGAAATTTAACGAACATTGGATTTCATGGAAGCAAAAATATAGAAAAGCATGATTTAATCAAATTACTACTTTGATGTGCATTACATTAAAGGGAGGGAGAATGTGGTAGCAAATGATTTGAGTAGGAGATGACATGAGCTTATGCCTATATCTTTGGGTACAAATCTGAGGTGTTGTAATGTTTCTTAAACTAGAACTTTAGTTGATTTACCCTAAAATTCCCAATTATGGTTTTGATTGTGCTTAAGAGTGACAATTTACTTAATCTATGTTACGTTTCCTACTAGGAGGCTACTAAAATTCCCAATTATGGTTTTGATTTTGCTTAAGAGTGATAATTTACTTAATCTCTGTTACATTTCCTACTAGGAGGCTACCCACTCCCAAATATTAACATACATCACTATGCATTTAAATCAGTTTAAATTTAGAAACAGTCACTAATTCATTATACATACTTCCTAATTCTTTACTTCCAGTTCTCACCTAAACATCAACCTTAAAAAGGATGGGGAATTACTTGTGTGTGGGCACTTGGGAATTACTCTTTTCTTTCTATTAATCTATCTCATCATCTATATATTTTTCTACCTCTTCTTATCTATCTCTCCTTCTTTGAATCTCTCTTGTTTACATATTAATATCTTCCATACCCCCTCAATATACATGTCACAACTTTAGATGAAAGATGTGTTACATTGAATGGATTAGACATATGATTTCATATATAAATATTTGCATTTTCCTTGTCTATCTTAGTCGTATATTACCTCATGCATTTATACTATGCTTTGATTTTGTCCTCAAAATTTGTAATAACTACATTTTTTTTGATACATGCTTATTATCAACTTTGTAGTAAACAAATATACACTTAATAAAAATACGAAAAAAGTGTGTTACATTGAATGGAGTAGACACATGATTACATATATAAAAGTCACATTTCACCTATCTATCTTAGTTGTATACTTCATCATGTATTTATACAATGCTTACATTTTATGTTTAAATATTACTTTCACTACACATTTCCCTGATCTTGGAAAGATTGGATGATAATTTTTTTTTAATAAAAAATGAGTAAATAATATTACATGGTAATTTTACGAGTAATTAGATAGATAGATAGATAGATAGATAGATAGAGAGAGAGAGAGAGAGAGAGAGAGAGAGAGAGAGAGAGAGAGAGAGAGAGAGAGAGAGAGAGAGAGAGAGAGAGAGAGAGAGAGAGAGAGAGAGAG
>MU227566.1:170659-181219 GCA_018584345.1 Thuja plicata
CCTTAAGGAATGTTTTTGTAAATGGTAATGATGTTAAGTTAGAATGTTAGGAAAAAAAAAATTTGTTAATTGTAATTTTAGGTCATAGACCTGATTCCTTATGGGTTCCCTGGCGGGGACATTACATATTGTCTAGATCAACCAATCTAGAACTAGAGGGGAAAGGTTGGGTCGTAAAAGATAGTGGAATTCATAGATGGCCATCATAAGGCCTCGGTGTAGAGGAGGATTGGCACAATCATCCATGGTTTTGGATAAATGAAAATGAGAAGAATGGGAATACAATGAGCTCACCATTATGAATGCAAAGAGCAAATGAATCTTTCAATAGAAGCTTTTTTTCTATTGGTGTGTAAGACTTATTTATCTCTTACACCACTACACCTTTTATAATTTTGACATATATATACACATATATAAATATCAAATCAGTTGCCCACATCAACACCACCCTTGCCAACTCTGTCGAGTCACTTGCTAAATGTCACATGCCATTACATACCGATTGCAACATTTATCTTGGTGAAAACTAGTTTGCCTTTTATTAGGCACTCACAAAGATTTATATTGACCATTTTTCCTTGAAAGTTTCAATTCATTTCAATTTGTATATTATTGTCTCCCTATTGTCCCCTCACAATCCCCAATTGTAGACCCTTGGTCCCCCATCTCCATAGGAAACTACATGGAACTATGGTGTATATCTAATGCCTCACTCTGAGAAATCCTTATTTTTGCTTTAAATAAATATCCCACGCTCACAATAGGGCTTGCATAATTAATTACAAATAATATACTACCTTTATACTATAAATTTGATATATATTTCAAATTTAAACTATATAGTTTTACTCTTTATTCCCTTATTACAATTGTCTTGAAATGTTTCTACTAAAGTTAGGGGTTTTCGTTAAATAACTTGATGAAAAATTATGATATAAATTTGAACTTACATGCAGAAGTGAGAGTTTTGTGGTAGAAAATTACAAAGGTTTCATCCAATAAATACCAAAATAAGAAAATGTGTGATGGCCAATTCCCATTGCAGTTATGTAGCTCTCACAAGTTATTCCTTGTAACAAAAATCTATTATTACGTGTCATGCTCTATTAGGTGGTTGTGATAGGTGCTTGTTACGAAACAATATGATTGACTTAAGTATCATAAAATTCTACCCATGCATATATATAGCATTGGATTTTGGCCTTCAAAAATGATAAAGATTGGTTTGATCTTTATTGAATGAGATTATTTGTTGTGATGATCTAGTTTCTCATTTCATTTTTACCAAAGATCCTTGTAAATGAATACAAACTCTAGGTTATCATTATTGACATAAAAAATGATAGAAAAATATTGCATCTTCTGTCATGATGAGTTATGGGAGAGATGTGAATACTAGGATCCAACTCCTTGTGTAAAGTTGATTTTGTATTTGAATAAAGGGATCTACGCGGCCATTGTATAGGCTATATATTTCACTCCAATTAACATCAAGTTCCTCAAGGTGAGTATATCCAGTTTAACTTCAAGTGTTATGGCATGACAATGTTGTCAATGTGTCCATTGTTCTTCAATGTCCATGTTGGTCTCTCTAAGAGGTAATATTGGTCTCTCCAAGAGGTAATGTTGGTCTCTCGAACAGGTAAAAAAACATAAGTCTCCTTCACATGACTACAAACTAAACCATCAAAAAGCTCATCTATATTGGACACATGAGGTCAAAGTCCCCTCATCAACTTCCACGCAGTGGGCATGTATCATCATGGATTTTTTTTGGTAACTCGTGATTCCTCCACATGAGGTCAATCTTAGACAAGTTATTACTCAAAGCGGCATACTAATATCTTGCACATCATCATCAAAATCATTTCCATACCTTGCAAATCATTTTTACATGGACCATTTACTTCCATACCAGAAAATTGGATGGATATTTCCTTGCAATTATTGATACATCTTCGATGCACAATATTGGCTCCTACTCTTCTTTGGTTTTAGTAGCTTCTTGTAATTCAAATTCTAACTTCTCTTCTATTGTAATTAATGATTCAATTGAATCTTGCTCCTTGATCTCCTTGACCATTTTTTGATGCATTTATATAGACTTTTTTGTCGAGATAATGGTTCCCAAGTGCCTCTAAATAGTCATCAAAGGGAATACAAGCTTTTAAATCTTTGGACAACCTTTTGTACTTGTCAATAATTTTAGAGGCCACAAGTCTATATAATAAGTCTTAAATATAATACATTCCTCATTCACACACTAGGATTTCCAATCTATGATACCATTTGTAATGTCCCCATTCTCGGATTTCATTTTTTTTCTTTAAATAAATACTCCACACTCACAATTGGGCTTGCATAATTAATTAAAAATATCATTTTATCATTATACTGTAATTTTGATATATATTTAAAATTTAAAATTTATAAATTATTTTGAGAATATAAAAATTATTTTGGAATATATGTTATAAACCTTGTTAAAATTTGCAGCTATTCCTTTTGTACAATTGTCTAGAAATATTTTTGCTAAAGTGAGGGGTTTTGATCCACTAACTTGATGCAGAAATAAAGGGGTTTTGTCCTTGAATTCCTGATCTACTAGGGTTTAGAATTGTTGAATCGTTAATTCGTACTACATAAAGGGAGCAAAAATTATTTACTCAATTGCTCTTCCTTCCCCGTGATTTATCTTCTTATGTACCCTTTTATCTCCAATAGTCATTTCATTACCCTTTTTATTTAGTGAGCATAACTCTTCATTTGCATTCTTTTTTACTTTTCATTAAATTTTAGTTTTTTCACAATATTCATAACTCTCCCTTTTATAGTCCTTCCACGAGAGAATCACATGAGAAAGGAGGAAGCATTATAGTAAGCTGTGGAAGTAATATAAAATGCTTTAATTGAAAGGTGTAGGCTTTGTGTTGCAGTTTTTGTCAAAGGAGTGACTATAGTTTTCTATATAAATCCCATTCTTTTGTATTGCATAACCTTTTGTGTAATACAAGTCTAAGTTTTGTATAATTTTATTCATGTTTTCTAGTGTTTTCTTTCAATTAGAAAGTGTGAACATTAGTTAACTAATACAGGTTTATTCTTTTAAGAAAAGATATTAAATCCCATGTCTTAAGGAGATATGCTGATAAATCATACGCTCTCATCCAAAACGCAAAGAAGTGTGACTATTTTTAGTTTGTTGGCAATGAAAATTCAAAAAACCAAGATTTGACTTGGATATATTTTGAGAAGATAGAAGCATTTTCCTTGATTCTACTATTTTGTTTTGTTTTGTTTACCATCACAATGGAGGTTGACCCCCTTTTAAATTTTTTCTCAAAAAAAAAAAAGAATATCCTTACACTATATCTCATTTTGTGTTCTAATAAAAGGTGCAAATTAAAATGCTCACAAATACCTCAAAATATAAGAGCATTTTCCATTTAGAAAGTAAAAATGACCGCGGACATATTAGGGTAGAATAACATCTGCACAATGCATAAAAAACTATATACAAACAATAATAGTCTACTATGTCATTTCAAAAACATAATCCTTCAGCTTGATGGATAGAAGTACCTCACAAAATTGCATCAAACCAAATGGAAAACCCCCAACAAAGAAATCAAGAGTTTTCCCACAACAAAGCAATCAAGAGCTGGAAAATTGACATATAATGAGTTGATTTGGAAATATAGAATAGAGAGTCACAAATCCCTTAGTGTTTTACACTAGTTAAGAGTTTGTTTAAAAAATTGATCAGGTGCAAGTCAACATATGAGAATTCAAAAATAGTACCTAAAAGAGAAAATAGTGACATAGTGAATGCTATGTATGTTAATTCAGAAATCCACCAGGACTAATATAGAAGAAAAGCTACAATGTTTGGTTTTATAACAGGATTATAGAGTTTGAAAGAAAGTAACATGCAAAAACATTGTAGATCCTATTTGCAAAAGGTGTAATCTGATCCACTCCAAATATAAATATAATGCTACAATCAAATCAACATTATTTGTCAAGGCAGATGCAAATCCTTTTTTGTCCCGACTTGAAGTTATACTAAGCATCCAATTTTGTTTACTTGTCATTACTAAGCATCCATGTTATGATTAAATAAAAATACCTAAATGGTCATTAAATTTGGTGAATTTTCCCATGTTGGAAATAATGGGAAGTATGTACTGAGAGGGGAGAGGTGAATCAATACCTCTAAAACTTTTAAGCAATTTAACCTTTAACCTTTGTAATCAAATTGTTGCATTAGTGATCCTATCTACTGTTCTTTCTTCATGCATGTTATATCAATTCATAACCTTAATTGTTTGTAACATTCATAGATACATTCATGAAAGTGATTGACACATAAAAAAAGATATGGTAACACAGAAAACTCATGTTAGGAAGTAAAAACTAAGGTGGGGATGGCACCCACAAAACTTCACTATCTGCAGATTGGAAGGGGCCGGTTAAAGCTTACAATTTTTATCACTTCTGATGATCTACTCTATTAGAAATATCATGTGGAGAATGGTTAAGGTCTAATCTATTAAGAGCTTTAGCAACATTTTTTAGTGTGCACTCGGTTAAGAGATTTACAAAGGATTGTTAAATCCACCTTTCTTGAAAGGATTTCTTCTATTTGCTACACTTGTTAGAATGCAGAAAAAAATATTCATTGACCTGAGTGTATGAAATGTACTTTTTTTGATTATAGATCCTATGAATCTTACATGTACAATGTATCACCTTGTGTGATTGAATAATACCTATGTTTCTCGGTAGCTTTGATTCTTGGTTCTTGATAACCAAATTTATCTTTTGCTATTCTGCTTCTTGAAACTCTTAGTCTAATCCATAGATGTTCTCGTTGGCTACTCTCATTCTCCCATATATCTTAAATGAATGATTACACATCTATTTATACAATAGATTTGACCTATTTTAGTTTCACGTATTACAAGAATAACTCTATGATTAAAGGTTTACAACTTGACCTTGATCTTCTAGTTTGTATGTTTTTAACCAATTAGAATGATTAAAACAATTACAATAATGTTTCTTGTTCCTCAAGAAATAGATTTAAAAAAAATCAAAAATCTAAAAATAGAATATAGTTGTTTTATCTGACATGGAAGTCATATCCACTTTTCTCGGGATATAATTGACTTTTGGTGTCTGATGCTCAGTTTGCTGTTAAATCAGTTTGATTGTCTTTCGGTGTTCCTTTGTTTGAACTGTCCATCGGGTTCCTTTTTTTCATGCTCTTTCGGTTTATAGTGTAACCTTCTTGTTGGGTTCCTCTATATCAGCTCTGGGTTGCACTTTTGGTTTACAATTCAAAACTGTGTTGTAGGGTTTCTCCTTGCTTAGCACTTTCAGTCTGAACTAAAAACCTGACTTTCAGTGTAGTGTAACCGACAGTTTATAAACAACTATTTTCTCTTTGCATACTAATGGAAAAACTTATGTCATCAATCTCCCCCTTTGACATTAGTATCAAAAACTGATATGTGCAAAATACTAAAATGTTTAGTATGTACACCATGTAATTTCCTTTGTCATTTTATGACTCCCCCTATGCATATGCCGGTATAGTATAAGTATATGTGTCACTTTATACTGTTCTTCTTTTTCATCTTGTCTTTACCCTTTGTGCTATATATTGTACATATCATTCTCCCTTTATGATACATATCATATACCTTTGTGTCTATATGTGTTGTACATATTATTCTCCCCCTTTTTTGATAGTAAGGGAAAAGGTGTATACCTATAGCTTATCAAAAATATGAGAGTGAGAGGTTTTCATATCCTCCATCATCTTCTCCCATTTTTCCTAAGTTCTCAAGAGCCATATGCTCGAGTGTAACCCTCACATGCATGTCGTAGATGTTGTCTCCTACAGACATCTCGGGGTGGCAATCAGTTGTCTTGCCAAACTGATGTGTTGCTGTAGTAGTGTGAGGTTTGGTAAGAGTTGAGCCTGAAGCTCTGTAACCTCTTCCCTGAATTGTGATTCTGTTTCCCACAGTTCTTGCCTTAACCTTTTTATCTCTATAATTTTCTCATAATGAAATTTAATTGCATTTTCATCTGTGGTTAATCCTTTAGCACTTGTAGCTAGATCTGCTAAATTTTCTATCTTGTCACTATGTTCTTGAGTGAATTTGTCCAAAGTGCACAATTTTTGTATCAAGGAAATAGCTTCAACAATTATTGGATCTAATTCATTTGCTAATTCTGAAAGCTTTACCTTATTTTTTGCCACTTCCTGGCTGATCTTTTCTAATAGTTTGTACTGAAAATTCTTCTCTGCTCTCTCCTTTATTGCCTTTTCTGCATCAACATTTTGTGTTGTGATGGCACCAGTGAGAGTGGCTAGTTGATCTAAGATTGGTGCATTGTGATCAACATCAATATCGGGTACTATCTGGTTCAAGATGTCCCTTGTTGTCTCCAGTACTATGGAGTCTTGGTGCTCCTTCTTGAGCTTTTTCTTGCAGTGCTTTCCTCTGATAGATCTCTCCATATTCTTGGAGTGATTCAAAATCTAATGCAATTGGGTCACATTTGGGTATTTCAATTATTTCGTCTAATGTGACTTCCAATTTGTTCTTCTTCTTCTTCTTCTTCTTCTTCTTCTTCTTCTTTTGTGATGCACCTGAATGCAGAACCATAGCTAGCTTCTTTGCTTGGTCTGATGTGCTAGATGAAGTTATTGGTGGATTTGTACCTTTGTGTTGTTGTGCCTCGGTCTCTGCCTGGTGGTTGTGGGTGGATGTCTCCACATCAACCTTTACATTTTCTGTAGCATCCTTCTCGGTGTCCTTGGGAGTTACAACTTTGGTCTTATCTCCTTCATCAATTTCCTTTGGTACTTCATATGTATCCTTTGTTTGTGCATCCTTATCTTTTGTATCTCCATGTGTTACCTTGTCTGTATTTGTTTCATTCTGAGTGTCTTTGATGACATTTTTTCCATCAGTTTGTTCTTTATTGCCTTCGTCCCTTGCATCCTCGAGAATGCTTACATCGGGCTCAGGGGTCTTTTCCTTTTGTGAGATAATATTGATTTCTTGAATCAATAATGGCATCTAGCTTGATATTTTTACTTATGCTGAATCAACAGATGTGTCTTGATCCTTTGTCTGATCTGATGCAAGTGTGACATCCTCATCTACCTTGACCTCATCAGCTAGATCATTGGTGATGTCAAAAACTATATTATCCACGGTATTTTTTAGCTGTCTCATTTGCAAAATCCATGTCCTTATTTTCCTCTTTGTCCAACTCTCCTGTGGTGACATCTTCATCTGTGAAGGTAATATGTTCGGATCTCTGTTTAGCTTGATCATCCTTGTTTTGTTTATTTTTGGTAAGAGCTATTTGTGGCTCAAGACTTGTATCCTTTTTAGGGATATCAAGTATCTTTCTCCATTCAGCCTCACTCTTCTTGTCTAGTTCAAGTATATTTCCTTCAAGTACTTGGTAGGCTCTCAACTTTGGTGAGAACCTTTTGGAGTGATTCTTCATCATCTCTTTAATTTCCTCAATTTTGGATTTGGGAGGCATGAAAGATACTAGGGCTCTTTCCCTAATCTCTTTTTCAGAGTGTAAAGCAAATGTCCATCTAGCCGATAATCTATCCTGAAGTTCTTTTGGCATTTTATCTACCAGTTGTAATGGAAGATATTTGAATATGCACATCATTTTGATAATTGCCTCTTCAATTTTGTTTTGATCCTCGGGATCCAATGTTAGTCATTTCTTAATCTTTCTATCATTGACTATTCTTGATTTTATAATTGAAGCACATACTTCATCAATAATTTCAGGAATCTTACTCTTTTCTATTTGGATAGATTCATCCTATTTGGTGTCCTCGGTGTCTTCCCTAGTTCTTAGGAAATTTCTTCTTTTTATTGGTCCCCTTTTGATGTAAGTAGGGATGGGGTTGCTATGGTGTCCTTACTAGATATAAGGACTTTCTTAGGCTTTCTCCTAGCCTATTAGGGTTCACTTAGATACCCTACTATGTATAGGATCACAATCCTATCCTTCCCAATGCCCCACCTAGTTACACCAATTTAATTGCTTACTAAACCAATGGTTTTACCTTGCTGCCCACTTTGCATATTCACACAAAATGGTTTCTTCTTTCTTCATAGTGAATGGGGGATGTAATTAGATTTTATTTAATCCCATTCAAGCTCCTTCCTTCAAACCAAATGAGTTTGGTGACTCAAACTTCCAAAACTGTCCTCTTTGCACCAAAATAGGGATACTAGAGTTAGCCCTATTTGAGAGGTTTTCTCCTTTTAACTCCAAATTTACCTTAACTAATTGATAAAAAAAATTGATATCTGAATACCCTTTTTGGAGACCTATAATATTTTGGAGGTCTCAACTCTTCAAGTTGTCCATACACTAGAAAGCCACTTTTGGCCTAAAATGGAGGGTTTCAAATTGATTAGGACAGTCTTCTATAGGGTCACTTCAAAACCATAGTAAAATTGATCTTGGGAACTCCTCCTCCTAGATTCTCATCCTTTACATATCCCCCTTGTTTAATCTAAACTTGGATTGAAGCTTTCAATGCATTCAATCCGCTGCCTTTTGCCTTCAAGCCTAATGTTGCCTAGTCGGGTGCTATCAACTCACCTAGGGAATCATGTTAAAAATACCAAAACTTGTTTCTAGGCCCCCTGCTCCTGCAAAAACAATATTATACAATCCCACTCCCATATACCAAAAACCCATAAAATTTCTATGGTGGGAAAGGGAGTGGCAAGCACGTCTCCATAAATTGCTCAAACTGGGGCAGCAAACTGCCTAGACACAAAAGATTTTTTAAAACCTATAAAAAAACCTATTCCTAAATTTCTTATTAAATGAAAAATGTCTTAATATAAATTCTCAATAATTATCCAAGGTTAGATCATGGATTTCAACCCATTAACCTCTTCATGCAACCAAAAAGCAGCTCGGAGGTTGTCCACTGTGACAACAGAATAACACTACACAAAAGCTCTTCAAAGCATGAGAAGATGACCTCCTTTCAACTTCAAATATGAATTAAAAATAATTATACAATCATGGATAATATGAAATGAATACTAAAACATAGCTTCTAATGCATTTTATCCTCCATGCAAGCAAATGACAGTGACACTGTAAAACTGTGACAGTCAGAGAGAAAACCCTTCAAAACATGATCATGATGGACTCAAATCTAACCCTAGTGTGAAGAGAAAATGTGTATCCATATCATATGAACCAGGATCAATAGCTATCATGAGGTGTTTCTCCCTCTTTCACATACATGCAATGGAAAAGCACAAAAATAATGACCTTTCTCAAAAACTCAGAATTTTCATTAATGCAAACTTCTTCTTCTTGGTTACAAATCATTGCTCCTAGTTTTGGATAGGTTTTCCACATCTGTAACCTATCATCATGTATTGAGATGTTACAAAACATCATTTCTTCCTCCAACTCGGTCTGCAACATATTCTTCAAAACTGTCATGTAAAATCCAAAAGTTGTCATGGCAACTTTTTATCTTTTTGGATTTTTTGACCAAGTAGGACTTGGGATCTTCCTTGGGAATTTATTAAGGAATATTCATGATGTCTAAGCATGCTTTAGCCTCTCGAAAAATATTCTTCTCTTTTTCCATTTTTAGCACTTTTTGGCCAAGTTAACAACTTTGGCAAGAATTTACAACTTTTGCAATTTTAAGACAACCTTTGAGGTTTTATCTTTGAATGTTTGCATATGAAATATAGCCATCCTTAAAAAAATTAAAACATAACCTAATCTAAAATCTAATACAATTCCTCTTTTCACTCTAGGACTCACACTAGCACATTAGGCCTATATTTTCGACCAAACTTTTCGACGGCAGGCCAATTTGGATTGTGAAACTCTTTTTTTTGGTTTATGCTCTCGAAAATGTCAAAATATCAACATCTATTAAGTTTAAGAAGAAATGTCGAAATATCGACAAACCAGGATTATATAGAAAAAGAAAAGAAAAGTGTTAAACATAATTTTCATTTGCTGCGATTTCGTGTGTCGAAGTGCTTTTGGTGGGAGGAGGCGGGTTCGTGTGTTGTGATTTTGTACAATAGGTAAGGGAACTTAGCTGGAGGCATTTCCCAGATTTAATTTTTGTTTTGAAAGCTCTTAGCTGCAGGCATTTCCCTAAACTAGGGTTTTTTTAACTTCCTATGAGATCCTACAGCTCTCACACCAGCAAACGTCGACAATGTTGTTATCATTTTGAGCTGAGACAAACTTTGAATACGATACATTTCTTCACATATAGGTATGCATGAAGATTCAAACAACTTCAATCCTGTTTTGCGCATACTTGGAATTTCTTTCCTACAACCATAATTTACATTATTAGAAAATACTTTTTTATTGAAACCCTAGGCAACTTATAGCCGTGAAGCTTTAGGGAAATCAAATCATTTGTTGCAAACAAATTTATTGATAAATAGAATGTATCTTGTTTGGTTGTGGAAAGGCTGATATTAGTGCATG
>MU227566.1:187739-202120 GCA_018584345.1 Thuja plicata
TTTTTTGATTATAGTATAAATGATTTTTCTATAATCGTAATGATTTTTCTTATTTCTTGTCTTTTGTCCCTTTTTGATTTCCTATGTCTGTGCTTCTATGCTTTTTGATTTTGTCACCTTCTTTTGATGGTATATTTCATTCACTCTATGTAGAATACTATTTTGTTCACTATTTTATTTCAGCTTCATATTTCTTTCTTTTTTCATATGCACACAGACTACACATGTTGATCATAAAAAAATGAGCTATTTGATTTAGGTTTACTTTTTATTATTGTAAATGGTTAATATTTTTGATGGTACTCCTTGGTGTATTTGGACTGTAAAAATAATCATATAAAAATAATAAATGTAGTAACGATGGTGCGGTGCATTATTGATATAGGTTCGATGACTCTTGTCAATGTGCCAAACTATCAATGTGGTGGTGGGAAGTGTGTGTTGAAGACTTCATGGACATTGAACAACCCTGGATGATAATTTTGGTGCTGCCCTAATCGAAGAAAGGTTGCTAATGTGTATATATTTAAAGTTTCTAATGTAAATACTATTCATTATAATATAAGAACTAATGTAGATTGGGTATCACAGGGAAATAATGGCTACGGATACTTTAGTTGGGTCAATGAAAACTCATTTGCATCTATCCGCCCATCTCCACTTATCCACGATGAAGGATTTGAGTGCACAACGTGTCAGGCTAGGGCAAATTCTAAAATTATATTTTTACGATGCCTTCTCTGTATTGTAATCGCATATCTAAATTGTTGCAACCATATGTAGAGATGAACTCAGGAATTAGTTAGTTTAGTATTTTCATATTGTAACTAATATTTTAATATTGATATGACATAACTTCTTGGTTGTTGCATTTGTTCCTTGACCTTGAGTATGGATTGACTATCATTTTCAAGCTTGAGCGAGGCTTCATACCATGTAGTGTCCGCAGATTTGTACGCAATGCTGATTTAGGCTGGAGGTAAACTACATGTGTCATGTAAACAACATGGTTGAATGCAATCTCTTTTGCATTTTTTCAAGATTTTTCCCACCAATACAAGCATAAATAACACATTGAATGTAATCTATGAATGCTACGTGGTATGAAGTCTCACTAAAGTTTGAGCGCAGTGTGGTATGAAGTCTCGCTGAAGAAGAGTACTGCAGAGAGAAGGCCTATCGTACCAAGGAAGTTTGACAAGAACAAGGAATATGGCTTAAATAGAATGGGAAGATGTCTTCCTAGCTTGGGCTTGGATCCTTTGACAATTATCTTGATAATAAATGAAGCAGATGAGAGCTAAGCAATTAGCTTCCCAAGAAAAATCTTGTAAATGAACTGTGTGTACCCCAATTCCTGTTCCTTCTGCGCATACCTAAATGATATATTTGAAACAACAAGGGTAAATTTAGCCTTACCCTTGTTGTTTCAAATATATCATTTGGGTACACACAGAGGGCACAGTAATTGGGGTACATATAGTTCATTTATGGGATTTTTATTGGGAAGCTAATTGCTCATCTGTCATCTATCTACATTATTATTAAGCTAATTGCCGAAGGATCTAGGCTCAGGCTAGAAAAATGTCTTCCCAAATACATAAAAAACATACACATAAACATGACAACTGAGAAACATAAATGTAGATTTCACAATAGCTAAGAAACATAATTGTAGGCATCACGGTCACAATTTTTTGGAGACAACATAATTGAGTTGTATACCCATACGATGGAGAGCAACTTCTGCTCCTCCAATTCCAAGTTGACACCGCGGGATCCAAAGACCATAGATAAGGAATAAATTTAGAGATCAGAGGAGGGCTCTAAATTTATTCCTTATCTATGGTCTTTGGATCCCGCAGTGTCAACTTGGAATCAGAGGAGCAGAAGTTGCTCTCCATCATATGGGTATACAACTCAATTATGTTGTGTTTCCAAAACATTGTGACCATGATTCCTACATTTATGTTTCTTAGCTGTTGTGTCTTAGGACCCCTTATGACCCTTTACGACCGTTTATGACCTCTAAGAATACATCTTAGAGGTCTTAAAATGTCATAAAGGGTCATAAGAGGCTCCTAGGAGGGGCCAGATGAGCTTCCACCTTCACGTGGTTGGCCCTGTTAAGTAGAGAATGTTAATTAAACTATTCTTGAAACATAATTGTAGGCATCATGGTCAAATTTTTTTGGAGACAACATAATTGAGTTGTATACCTACACGGAGAGCAATTTCTGCACCTCTGATTCCAAGTTGACATTGCGGGATGGATAACAACTTGGATCCGGAGGTGCAGAAGTTGCTCTCCATCGTCTGGGTATACCACTCAATTACATTGTCTGCAAAAAAATGTGACCATGATGCCTACAATTATGTTTCTCAGAGAATGTTAAACTATTCTTGAAACAAAGAGAAGCTCAAAGAGAAGCTGACAACAACCAACAGAATGAGTGTGGACACCTGAAGATAAATATCAAATAGGGGAAAAGTACCTGCAACAACAGAGGCAATAGCTATAGATACAGATAAGGATATCACAAAAATCCCTAATTTAGTGTTTCATAGAACAAACGATAGACTGTGAATTAGGGATTTCTACAATATCGTCATCTAAATCTACATCTATTTTATTTACATTGGAATACAACCTGCCGATAATGATACTGCACTGGCCAAGCACGATGGAGGCATTGATCGATTCTAATGTGACTTGTAGTACTCAAGGTATACATTTTCTATTCGAATTTTGATTAATGAATACTTAATACAAGAAAACATATTCAATTGTTTAAGGTGGATTAGTTGTGATGATGAGACGTGCCATTGTGATGAATACCAGTTTTGTTCTTATCAAACCGTCAAAACATTTAAATAGCCTTTTAAATTGCTATTAAAAATAAAATATTTAATCAACATTTACTTACAGATTTGTGTGCTTTTTTGAGTTTGATACATAGATCTGCGTATCAAACTTAGACAAGCACACAAATCTGTAGGTAAACAAAGCTTTCTTAGTCAGTTTGATTTTTCTTGAGGCTGTAAATATATAGTACAATGAAAATGCTTTGTTCAAATCATTTTCATAAAACTTGATCTATAAAAACTTGTATATTAGATCTATAGTGGATCCAACCACACAAAAGATTACCATGAGTGGTCATGCTGACCCAGAAAGGATATGTGCACTAAGGAAATCTCAGAAGGATACGAAGCATGTCACATACACATTAAACAAGAATCACTACATTGGGATAAGATGCCCATTACACCTAGATGAACCTGGCCATTTCTCCTCAAGCAATATTAATGTTGTGTGGTTATAAATGCAAAAGGTGAATACTAATCCCAACAACAAGAGTCTCATACATATATATGTATATATTTATACATATTTTATATGATAATATATACATTTTTTTTTTAAAAATGGCACTGGCTATCAAAATTTTGACACAAGGCACTTAGCATATCAATGTTGATGCTATACAATCAACGAAAAGATCAACCATTATTCATCGCACTTTTGACACACGACACTAAGCATATAGACACTGATGCTATACAATCGACAACATAATCAACCATTGTGTGTTGCAATTTTGACACACGACACTTAGCTTTTCGATGCCAATGCTATAGTCTCGACGCCTTCATCAAGCAGAGTTCATCGACATTTAGACTGACGTTGGTCACCTCAGTGGAAAGCAGGGTCCAGGCTAGACCAAACATTTCAACGCATCTTCCATCGATAAATCCACCATATTGGTGTTGAAATACCGACGATAGTCTAGTATGACGTAAAATTGACGCAAAAAAGACCGACGGTAGTAGTCATCATTTTATAGATCAATTGCTGTCTAAATTGTGACAAATCATCGTTGAAAATAGGGATAAAATTTACTAGTGTCATTTCTACAACATAGGCAAGAGAACGCACAAAACAAACTACTGAGCAAACTAGCTAGCTATGGATTGACCTAGTCATATCCATCTTAGGGAAAAATAAAAAAAATGACCTTCTAAGGTCCACACAACTCTCTTGACTTGGCTAGAGTCAGTACATGCCAGGATCAAAGAAATAAAGAAAGAAAATAGAGGGGTTAATCTAGGTGTGCTCCTGCACCATACTCCCCCAAACAAAAGAAAGGTTAATCCATCCTTGGATTGAGCATGTTTGAGTCAATGCCCAACCTTTTGAACTCCGATTCTCTGATCCAAGTAGCATCAACATCTTCATTTTAATTTCATTTGACAAGGTGCTCCATATAGCCTTTGTTCCTAGTATTCTTGTAGACCCTTGAATCTAGTATCTTTTTAGCTATCATAGATGGATTAGGGGTTAATTTCAGTTCTTTTACCTCTTGTATTATCTCTTGAAATTTCTCATCAACATCTTGAATGGGTCCTTTGTACGCTACCAAATCTGCAATGCTGAAGACCGGTGACAGCCCAATGTCTTCAGGAAGCTCTACCTTGTATGCATTGTTGCCATACTTTGCAAGTATCTTACATGGACCTAGCCTCTTCATCTGTAGCTTGTGAGGAACACCTTTTTTCAGCCTATGTTTTTTTAAGTGTACCATCACAAATTCTCTAATCTGAAACTGAACATCCCTCTTTGTTACATCCACCTTTTGCTTCACCTTCTCAACATTTTCAATCAAGTTCTTTCTCACACTTTCATAGAATTCTCTCATGGAATGAGAAAATTCCTCAGCATATCCACTACCATGCATTCCTTCCTTCAATTCTCTAAGCTCAAAAATCACTCTTGGGTGAAAGCCATAAACTTTTTCAAAGGGACTCTTACCAGTTGATCTATTCACTGTATCATTGTATGCATATTCAGTTTGTCCAATGAGTTTCTCCCATTCTTGAACATACTCCTTTGTGAAGTATCTTAGCAAGTTACCAAGGCTCCTATTTACCACCTCTATTTGGCCATTTATCTGTGGATGATAGGCAGATCCAAAAGACAAGTTAGTGCCAAGATTTTGCCATAAGGTTTTCCAAAAATGGCTCATGAATTTGGTGTCCCTGTCTGAAACAATACTAAGTGGGAGTCCATGGATCCTCACCACTACACTGAAAAACAATTGAGCAATGTTACAAGCATCATGAATAGTCTTGCAAGGTATGAAATGAGCCATCTTTCTAAACTGTCCACAACAACATAAATACTGTCATATCCCTGCCTTGTTCTTGGCAAACCAACTACAAAATCCATGCTTATGGATTCCCATGGTCTGGTTGGGATTGGAAGTGGCTGATAAAGACCTACATTAGAAGATGTGCCCTTTTCTTTTTGACACACTACACAACTCTCAACATACTGTTTAACATCTCTATTCATTCTAGGCCAAAAATAGAACCTAGTGACTAGCTCTTGAGTCTTGTTGACTCCAAAATGACCACTAAGTGCCCCATTATGTTTTTCTTGGATCAAATTCTCTCTCATATACCCTCTAGGAAAACAAAGATGACCTCCTTTAAACAATAAATCATTCTGCAAAGTATATTAAAAAAACTCACCATGAAAGTTGTTTTTAAACTCCTTGCATACCTTGTAGATTTGGGCAAAATCTTCATCTTCAACATATAGGTCTTTGAAGGCATCAATACCTATGCTTTGTAGCTGAACTTCTTGGACTATGAGAAGCCTTGTACTCAGTGCATCAACAACCTTATTTTGTACCCCCTTTTTATGCTTGATATTGAAAGTGTAGGCTTGTAGGTAATCCACCCACTTCATGTGTTTGCTGCTAAGTTTGTCTTGAGAGTTAAGGAAGTTGAGAGCTTGATTATCAGTATATACTATGAACTCCTTTGGCAGAAAGTAGTGCCTCCACTTCTTGAGTGCTTGGAATAGATCATACAACTCTAAGTCATAAGAAGAGTACTTCTTCTTTGCATCATTTAGCTTCTCACTATGGAAAGCTGCTGGTCTTCCTTATTGGCTTATGACAGCCCTAATGGCCACATTACTTGCATCACATTCTACTGTAAAAACCTTATCAAATCTTGGAGGAACTAGAGTAGGCAAATCTGCTATCTTCTCCTTGAGTGTCTCAAACCCTTTGTCAACTTGTGGTGTCCATTGAAACTTTGTCTTCATCTCACATTTAATGGTGTCTAACATAGGTGCACAAATCCCACTGAAATGTCTAATGAAATTTCTATAATACTGAGCTAAATGATAAAAAATTCTCACCTCAGTTGCAGCCTTGAAAGTAGGCCAACATAGAATGGCATCCACATTTTCTTGGTCCATTTTGAGGTTACCCTGTGACAAAACAAAACCAAGATATATAAGCTCCTACTTCATGAAGTCACACTTCTCCAAGTTGATCATTAGTTTTTCATCATGAAATTTCTTGAAAATGATTTTCAAATCCCTAATATGCTCCTCCTTAGTTTTTCTGAAAACTAAAATGTCATCTAAGTAGACAACAACAAACTTACCAATGCAATCTACCAATACCTCATTCATAAGCCTCATAAAAGTTGAGGGAGCATTAGATAAACCAAATGGCATTACAAGCCATTCATACAAACCTTCTATAGTTTTGAAGGTTGTCTTCCATTCATCTCTTTCATTTATCCTATTTTGGTGGTGGCCACTCTTAAGATCAATCTTGCTGAAGTACTTTGCCTCCCCTAAACAATCCATTAGGTCTTCAATTCTAGGTATTGAGAACCTATACCTAATGGTGATTCTATTAGTGGCTCTAGAATCAGTACAAAGTCTCCAATTTCCTCCTTTCTTGGGTTCTAAAATAGTAGGGACTGCACATGGGCTTATGCTCTTTCTAATTAGGCCTTGGTCTAATAACTCTCTAATTTGTTTGGCTATTTCCTCATTTTGTTGAGGGGTCATCTTATAGGTAGGTTTGTTGGGTAAGGTAGCTCCTAGAATGAAGTCAATCTTGTGGGTAACAAGTCTCTTAGGAGGTAGGGGAGTGGGCTGGCCATCATTCACAATGTCTCTATACTCCAAGTATTTCTTTTACCTCATTTTGTATCTTTGATTTCTTGACAGCAACTTCATCTTTTGGCTCTAATACTAAAGCAAACCCAACTCCTTCTCCTTCTCCTAGGGTTTTCAAGATCTCCTTCTCATCAACCATGAGCACACTTGGACTTGATTTTTTCATCTCTCCTTCTATCAAGGACTAAGTTTTGAAGATCACTCCATCTTTCTTGAATGAGTAGGCATTCTTGGTTCCATCATGCATGGCTTGCCTATCAAATTGCCATGGCCTTCCAAGTAGAAGGTGACATGCATCCATGGGAAGAATGTCACATAGAATTCTATCCTTATACTTGCCAATGGCGAACTCTACCCATGCTTTTTCTCCTACAAACACATGCTATCCTTTGTTGAGCCATATAACCTTGTATGGGTTGTCATGTGGAATCCTCTTCAAATTTAATTTGGTGGCTGCCTCTTCACTAATGATATTATTAGTTGAGCCTGAATCAATAATGACTCTACACACCTTTCCTATGATCTTTCAATTTACTCTAAAGAGTTCTCTCCTTTGGCTTGGTTCTTCTTTACTTGGCTCTCTGATTAAGGTCATCTTTATCATGAGGTTCTCACCTTCCTCTGATTCTAGTGGTACCTCAGATGGCTTGCTTCTGTAACTTGATTCTTCTTGGATGTAGTTAACTCTCTTTCCACCTCCTTGAGAAATAGAACCTTTTTGAGGACACCTATAGGTAGGAATGCCCTAGATGATTGCAATGGTAGCACTTCATGGTGGCAAAGTAGGATGCTCCTCTTCCTTGATTGTTGTTTCTCCTTCCTCTCTAACTAGTGTTAGAGCCTCTACCTCTGTTGAAACCTCCTATATGTGAGTTTCCTTCCTGATTTTCAGTGAGCTTGTTCTCACTTTGCTACCTTGAATCTGATCCTCTTCCACCATAGCCTCTTTTTCCTCTTCCTTCTCTACCTCTACCTCTTCCTCTAAAGTTTGATTTTGATTTCTTTTTGTTATTCTTGTAGTCAAAGTTTGATATAATTGAAGGTATTTTTTAATCATATGGATCACCATCATCAAAGATGGGCGTGTCATTCTTCATAGAAGAGGTATAGATTTTCAAAGATTTGATCATATCTCCCAAACGGCTTGGAGTTTTGGTCTCAAATTTTTTTTTTAAGAATTTTTTTTGACCATTTTAGGGTGCATACAATTCTCTTCTACCTTTAATGCAAGTTGGAAACATTTATGGATGGTTGTAGGATTCCACAAACTGATTTCCTCTTGTATATTCCATTTTAGGCCTTCAAGATACCTAGCCACCTTAATAGTCTCATCTTCTTAGACTCTTGACCTCAAGCACAACTTCTGGAACTCTTGAGTGTATATAGCCACATCCAAATCTTTTTGTTTCAAATTTTACCCCTTCTTGTGCAACTGGATTTCATAATCCTCAGGTAGGTATTGCTCCTTTATCTTGTTTAACATGGCCTTTCAATTTTAAATTGGATGCTTACCTATCTTCTTCCACTCTTCTTGGAGGTACTTCCACCATTTTAATGTTGAACCTCTCATCCTTGACTTTGCAACTTTTATCTTCTGTGCTTCAGTTATGCCTTCACACTCAAAGTGATTCTCAATGCCTTCTATCCATTCCACAACTAGGTCATTGTCCATTTTCCCATTAAAGAATGGAATTTCTTCAAGAATTTTTCTTCCTAGGGATTTGAGATCATTTAGAAATGGCTCCTCATTCATTGGAGGGTCCAGTTGAGGTATTAAGTCTTCTTCATCAACTTTTTGTTTCCCTTTGCTGTTGCTTACTTCATCTCCATCTCTATTTTTAGTTGCATCTGCAACTTGAAGTTTTGCCTTCATTTCATCCAGGGCTTCTTTAAGGAGTCTAATCCTTTCCATTTGATCCTCTATCACTCTCTTCTTCTCATCTACTTCCTTTGCAAGCTCTGTATTGGTGACCATCTTGTTTTCACCTACTGATATTGTTTGCTGGAACATCTACCACAAGCCCAATCAATTTAGGCTATGATACCAATTTGATGTAAGTAGGGATGGGGTTGCTATGGTGTCCTTACTGGATATAAGGACTTTCTTAGGATTTATCCTAGACTATTAGGGTTCACTTAGATACCCTACTCTGTATAGGATCACAATCCTATCCTTCCCAATGCCCCACCTTGTTACACCAACTTAATTGCTTACTAAACCAATGGTTTTACCTTGTTGCCCACTTTGTATATTCATAGAAAATGGTTTATTCTTGCTTCATAGTGAATGGGGGATGTATTCAGATTTTATTTAATCCCATTCAATCTTCTGCCTTCAAACCAAATGAGTTTGGTGACTCTAACTTGTAAAACTGTCCTCTTTGCACCAAAATAGGGCTACTAGAATTAGCCCTATTTGAGAGGTTTTCTCCTTTTAACTCCAAATTTCCCCTAACAAGATGATAAAAAAACTTTATATCTAGTTACCCTTTTGGGAGATCTATAATATTTTGGAGGTCTCAACTCTTAAAGTTGTTCGTACACTAGAAAGCCACTTTTGGCCTAAAATGGAGGGTTTCAAATTGATTAGGACAGTCTTCTATAGGGTTACTTCACAACCATAGTAAAATTTATCTTGGGAACTCCTCCTCCTATATTATTATCCTTTACACATACCCCTTGTTGAATCCAAACTTGGATTGAAGCTTTCAATGCATTCAACCCGCTGCCTTTTGCCTTCAAGCTCTGATGTTGCATAGCCAAGTGCTATCAACTCGCCTAGGGCATCATGTTAAAAATACCAAAAATTGTTTCTAGGGCCCCTGCTCCTGCACAAACCATATTATACAAGCCCACTCCTATCTACCAAAAACCCATAAATTTCTATGGTGGGAAAGGGAGTGGAAAGCACGTCTCCATAAATTGCTCAAACTGGGGCAGCAAACTGCCTACACACAAAAGATTTTTTAAAACCTATCAAAATGACCTATAACTTTCCTATTGAATGAAAAATATCTGAATGTACATTCCCAATAAGTATCCAAGGTTATATCATTGATTTCAATCCATTAACCTCTTCATGCAACCAAAAAGCAGCTCGGAGGCTGTCCACCGTGACAACAGAATAACACTACACAAAATATCTTCAAAGCATGAGAAGATGACCACCTTTCAACTTGAAATATAAATGAAAAATACTTAAAAGATCATGGAGAATACTAAATGAATACTAAAACATAGCTTCTAATGCATTTTATTCTCCATGCAAGCAAATGACAATGACACTGTAAAACTGTAAAAAGTGTGACAGTCAGAGAGAAAACCCTTCAAAACATGATCATGATGGACTCAAATTTAACCCTAGTGTGAAGATAAAATGTGTATCCATATCATATGAACTAGGATTAACAGCTAGCATGAGGTTTTTCTCCCTCTTTCACATACATGCAATGAACATCACAAAAATAGTGACCTTTCTCAAAAACTCAGAATTTTCATTAATGCAAACTTCTTCTTCTTGGTTACAGATCCTTGCTCCTAGTTTTGGATAGGTTTTCCACATCCTAAGTAACCTCCCATAATGTATTGAGATGTTAAAAAACATCATTTCTTCCTCCAACTCGGTCTGCACCATATTCTTCAAAACTATCATGTAAAATCTAAAAGTTGTCATGGCAACTTTTTGTCTTTTTGGATTTTTTGACCAAGTAGGACTTGGGTTCTTCCTTGGGAATTTCTTAAGGCATATTCATGATTTATAAGAATTATTTAGCCTCTCAAAAAACATTCTTCTCTCTTTTTCCATTTTTAGCACTTTTTGGCCAAGTTGACAACTTTGGCAAGAATTTACAACTTTTGCAATATTAAGACAACCTTTGAGGTTTTATCTTTGAATGTTTGAATATGAAATATAGCCATCCTTAAAAAAATTAAAACATAACCTAATCTAATACAAGTCCTCTTTTCACTCTAGGAATCATTTCTACAACATAGGCAATAGAACACACAAAACAAACTACTAAGCAAACTAGCTAGCCATGGATTGACCTAGTCATATCCGTCTTAGGGAAAAATAAAAAAAATGACCTTCTAAGGTCCACACAACTCTCTTGACTTGGATAGAGTTAGTACATGCCGTGATCAAGGAAATAAAACAATAAAATAGCTCTGGTTAAGCTAGGTGTACTCCTGTACCACCTTTTCTGTGTTTGAGGTTTCCTCTTATAGGTCCTTACTTGACCTTTCTTTATCGGTGAAGGACTTGCATCTTTTGTTGTCTGACTCCTGGTCCTGGTAGAGCAGTAGTCCTAGGTTTCTTTTCTGGGAGTGAAGGTTGTGAATCTGACTCTGTGGACTTTGAGTCACTCTCCTAATTTTCAGCTTCACCGACAGGTGACTGACCCTCTGTTTCTTCTTTTTGTTCAGTTTCTTCTTCTTTTATCGACAACCTTTTCTTCAAGTTCTTAACCATCTTGTCTTTCTTCCTATCAAATTTTTTCACAATGAAGCCAGTTTTAATCCTTTCTTTGGCTTCTTCTTAAGTTCCAAACTTGGGTTGTGATTTGTCTAATGGCTCCTTTATCAACGCGTCAATTGAATTTGATGCTTGATCTATGTTCACCTCATAGTCAAGTGGAGCTAGCCATGTTGTCCTTGGTACAACTAGCTTGATGTAGGTATAATTGGTGTCCATAAAAGATGTGTCATTTTTAAACTTTTCTATTAATTGTTCTAGAATCCTTACTCTCTTCTGCATTTTATCTTTGAATCCAACAAAGTATTCATTCATGACTAACTCAAAGTTATCTCCTAGTGGTTTGATGAAATCACTAATCTGTATGGTCACTAGTCTTGTAGTGTCCCATTGCACATTATCTATAGATGGAAAAGATTCTTGGAAATAGAAAAATATGCACATTATCAGAGATCCAAACTTACATGAACTAGAATTTGCATTTCTTATTGTCTTCATGTTCTCTTCTAATTGTTTGAGTAGAAAATCTAACAAATCCCATTGCAGTCCCTTGTTGACAATCTTTTATGTTGTATCCATTGCTTTGGATGCAATGTTGTTCATCCTTCTAGCCTGAAAGAACTTGTATCCTAAGACACATGCTCCAAATTTTAGTTCATCATCATTGATGGTGGATACTCTTAGTCCTCTTCCATCCCATATAGCTCCTGTATTCTTCTCAATTTCAAGTTTAGGCAGATGATTTAGTGCCTTTACATTATCGGTTATGGGATAACTAGTAACAGTGTGTATTACATCACTAGTTATCAATTTTGGCTCATCCAGCCATAATCTTTGGTCTTGAATCCTACTTAGTACTAACTAAATCCATTCGGTCTTCCTTGATAGTCTCATCATCATTGCAAAGCTTCTTGAAAGCTTGTTCAACTTCCAGGTCTCCAATTTCTGCAATCTTTTAGTGTATATATGCTCACACGTCTTTGATGTGCAAAACCCTACCTGGTATACTGGAGAATGCACTAGCATTGTTGGGTTGTGAAGAAACCTCTGGGCATATCTTATACTTAGGCTCCTCACATGTACTATTATTTATCAGATTAACCCTATTATTCTTATCATTCTTGAGATTAGTGGTTCTTGATGTAGTTGCCATAGTTTCTGAAATTAGGGATTTTTCCTGTAAACAAAAATAGAGTTCTTAGTTATCTTTGTTACTTACTTGAACTATTGTAGCTGTAAGGGATCTGTTTGGAGTGCTGTAAATCAAGTTGTAGGCACTTTTCTAATGGGTCACTTTCATGTTCTGGTTTCGCTCTTCTTCACTACTCGAGTCGCTGTGAGAAAAAATGAACTTTGTCATCGTCTATTTATAGACTTTGCCCTAGGTTGAGTCATTAATGCTCAACCACTCCTCGATGTGTGAAGATGGAGTCATCGGTTGGTGCATTAACTTATCTTTGGTAATATCATGATGCTTTGGGGTAGCTGTTAACTCATTACGTTCACTAACGGATTTTGGTGTATAGCAAAGATGACATTGTCAACATTGGATGATGACTGATAGGTCTCGGTAAGCACTTAGAAACTTAGCCTTTGTGTGTAAACTGATACTTTTCAGTAAGCATTTGACCGATGACTTGTTTTCACAGATTTATAACAAGTAATAACATAGTGCATCTTTAATCATGCTAGTTTGAGAATTCATCAATATATTTTGGAACTGATGTAAAATATAACTTGGTGTAATGCAGTTCCATACTTACTTGTTCTACTTAAGTGGGGGTGGTGATATCACCAAATCCATTGGATATAGTGTCACCATTTGCATTTCTCAGTCTAGCTTCATCATTGTTTGTAGTTTTCTTCAACATTTTGTTTCTCATCCTCCTAATGTCCTCAATGGTGTTTCCATTGGAAAATGTGCTTATCTCTATTATTCGGTCTCTGTAGTCCTTTCTTACATGACCGAATCTATGACAGTGTAAGCATGCCATTCCTGGATGTTGGAATTATATTGGAATGATGTACTGAGAGGGGAGTGGTGAATCAGTACCTCTAAAACATTTCTTGGTTAGCCCATTAACCCTTAATCATTAGTTTCTAAATTATCTTATCTAAGTGTTCATCTTTCTTTATGTATATGCAATCATATCATAATTTCTTTAGTATGTAACCATAATAGAAACATTCATGAAAATAGATAACACATAACACAAGATATGATATCGCAGAAAACTCCTGTTAGGAAGTAAAAATTGTGGTGGGGATTGTTACCCACAAGACTTCACTATTTGTAGATAAGAAGCGGTCGGTTAAGGCTTACAATTGGTCACTTCTGATGACCTACACTGTTAGGATTATTACAGTGGAGACCTATTAAGATCTACTTTGTTTGAAGCTTTAGCAACACTGTTAAGTGTGCACTCTGTTAAGAGATTTAGTAAGAACGGTTAAGTCCACCTTCTACAAAAGGATTTTAGATGTGATGCACTTGTTAGAATGCAACTACATAAGTCTTTGATTTGATGATGTATGCAATCTTTAATTGCTGGTAACAGATCTTATTAAGCTTCATACATATAAGTAATCATCCTTCCATGATTGAATAATACCTTTATCTGCTTGTCGGTAGCCTCTGTGTGTTCTTGACAACTGATGTGATCTATTTCTAAACTTTGCATGAATTCTGCCTTCTGCTCCTTAGATGTTCTTCATGGCTATCAACAATAATGAATTCATTTCTCACAATGGATTTGAACATCTATTTATACTTGATTTTGGCTTAATTATTGATTCATGCTTCACAAGTTAACTCTAGATCCAAGGTTTACAACTTGACCTTGATCTTTAGTTAGATATGTTTTAGATCCATTAGGATGCTTTAAAATATTTACATAAAGCTTGCTTGACCCTCAA
>MU227566.1:272974-284007 GCA_018584345.1 Thuja plicata
TCTCCAAGAGCAAATCAATCTCTCATTCTTGCATTGTTATCATGCTAGTTTGTTTCTAGGATTTCTTAAGCATTTTAGTATACTTATCTTAGTTCATTTTCATGTTATTTCATATTTGAATCTAGATATCACATCTTAGGTTTAACATGGAATGAATCTAGTCCTATCATCTTAGTTAGATCTTGCATTATCATTTTGGTTTAAAGCTTGCATTCTCATTCATGGTGAAAGCTTGAGACAAGTTTCTCATACTTGTTCTTGAGCTCTTCATTGCTCCATTTAGCTTGCATTTTCAATCAAATAGTGGGATTTAGTATTGTGTTGGGAGAGCACACCCACATTTATCTCTAAGAGCACATCAACAAGGCATTGGGTGCCCTTGTTCAAGCTCATCAGAGGTTGTGGTTTAAACTCTTGTTTTTGGGACTTCATCTTTAACATGCTAACCCTCTTTGAATCTTGTTGTTTTATTGGCTAAGCCTAATGTTTGCATGTTTTAGTGTTGTCTCTTGCAGGTAGGTTTTCATCACATACATATTCAAGTGATGACTTAATATTAATTAATTTAATTAAATGATAATAAATTATTATTAAATGTCACTTTATTAAATAAGATTTTCCAAATATGATTAATATTAAAGTTGGCCAAGTCGACCTAATATTCTAGATGCTTCTTGGAGTTCTTTATAAGGAGGTTGGATGGAGGAAGTAATCTATACCACTAACAGTATAATTTAAACTTTACACACCCACACACATCCAAATCGATACCATAGGCAAGTTATATAAAAGGAATCTTATGCAATATGATGCAATAAGATGCGTAGTGCAGAGGCCATCTCCTGCATTATTTCTCTCTATCTGAGTTGGAGACAATAGATTTTCCTGGTGGGCCTTGAAAAAAATGCAGGTCTCCATTTTGTTCCTGACTAGTTCTCTTTGAACAACGTGATTGTTTGTTGTAGATCTTCATTTCTCAATGCTACAGAGATGCATATCACATTGGCTATTAGAATAGGAGTTGGGACTTGGTCTCAGGACAACGAACTGTTTAATAATAGTTGTTCCTTAGCTCGAGTCCTGCATCATCCTCACCACATTATACTGCTGAATTTCTCCAGCAGTGTGCGATCATGATGTAAATAGCCTTTTTTTAGACAGTTTTCCCCAGTGATTGCTTTGATGGCCAATAAACATAACTAGTTTAGCTAAAAAATAGCCAAAAACAAGAAGCAAAAATAGCCAAAAACTTTACACAACAGTTGATCTTCAGTTTCTAGGCCATTGAAATGATAAATTGCATTAAGATTTGTTTTTCACAACTACATACAAGATAGCTGGTTGAGCGTGTTGAATAATGGACAGCTTGTTACACCTAAAGTAGAAGCTTGTTAGTATTTTGGTTCATGGGTCTTGTTTGCATTATCAGGCCAATCAGCTTATATGTGGTGGCTTCTTACAATGTTGTCACTTTGACAAGCGGTATACTCATTTTAGTTTGGACCAAATTTTAAATTGCTTCCCTTGATTATTGTGGTGTACATTTTTAACTTTTAAGGACACTGTCAAATAATGCTCCTATTTAGTCATGTGCTGGCGAGTGATCCCACAATAGTGGGTTACACTTTTTCAGAGGAAGGAATTCCTCACAAAATCTGTGAGGGGGAGGATTTAGTCAAGTAATTTCAATAGAAAGTACTTGATTGTTTTGATCAAATCATTCTTAGTTTCGATCGAAACTACCTTTTTTGCTTAGTTTCGATCGAAACTAACTCAGTTTCGATTGAAACTAACTAGTCAAAATTTTGCTATGTTTTTTGCCCATATGCATGTTAAACTAAGAAAGTAATTTCGATAGAAAGTAGTTTCTATCAAAATCTATCGAAAGTACTTTCTATCGAAACCCTCTAAATAGAGGCCATTTGCAAAGGCTAACAAAAATTTGCAGTTTTCATGGCTTCAAGGCTCAAGTGCAGAGCTCAAATAGATGAATGGGGAGACATCCTTTTTCATCGCACAAGTACTCTGAACAAGCTTTCTAACAAATATAGATTTGACAAATTTTGAATTAATTAGGTCTATGTATTTTGACGTGCATCAGATATAGGTTTTTTATCAAATATAAACTTCCAGGTTTGACATTCAATGAAAAATAGTAGAAAATAGAAAAAAAAAATTGAAAAATAAGAGTGCCCTCCAGCTTCGAGTCTTCTTTCTATCAAATTTTTTTTTTTTGAATTTTGATAAATACACAACAAGTTATTAGCTACGTAGTCAAGGTATGTCAAAATTACTTTTGACTCTACTTCAAAAATTCATAAAATATAAAATAATCATGATAATTTCATAAAACCAATTGCATGCCCTCTGTATGGATGTTACAAAACCAAAGTTGAAAGAAGCGCATTGATATCTATTTTAGAAAAAAAGTTATGTTGTATGAAGTCATTGTACCTTTTTGAAAATGATGTTTTCAACAACTTAGTAGTTTTAGTGGGAGAAAAAAAATACCATTAAAATCAATTCAAAAAAAAATTAAAAAAATATATTTAGAATCTAGATAGAAAATCCTAAAAGACTGTAGTTTACTTCATCTTTTGATTTCAAACAGTTTAACGATAATATGCATCCAAATGTGAAAGTTTTTCTCAAAATGTAGACTTCAATGTCCGTTTAGGCAAAAAAGTGTAACCCACTATTGTGGTATCACCCTGGCCTATTTCTCATGATATTCTAGATTTACCAATACAATGGTTTATATTTTAATATATTGAAATTTTAGTGTGCTACTATTCAGGTATTAGACTTGATGTTATTTTTTCTGCAAATTGTTCTTATATTTGAGGTAAGTATTATCTAATAAGAGATGTGTGCTACTATTTTGTAACAGCTTGATTTTTAGCTTCCAAAAAAATTCAAATTATCTTACTCTGCAGAGGATGAAGCAAAGAGGGAGGAACCTGTTATGATACACTGGGAAATGCTTGGTTCTATTGAGGAACCTGTCATGATACAAAATAATGGCCGACAATCAGCTCATGCTACCTTCTATGGCGCCAGTGATGCTTCTGGCACTATGGGTAACTTTTTTACCTACTGTACCTGTCATGTTGTTGTGATATACTATTTGGATCTATCAGCCTATGTCACTAACAGATCCAAATAGTATATTGACATAGGCTGATAGATCCAAACAGTATATCACAAAAAAACTCAAAGTAATCAATGAGATTGTGTTTGTGTTTTTATCACTTGTCTTTTCCATTGGCTCTCTAAGTGGTGTAGGCTTATTCAAAAACAACAGGATAGGTACTGTTGTTTTCTAATCAGTGTATATTGACATAGAACTAGCTACATTTTGTATCTAATTAATGCAGGGAGCCATGATAGGATTTGCTAGATTAACAAACAGCTACCTTGCAAGCCTTGTAAAGAAATTTGCAATGCTTAGTCTTGTTGCTTAACTAGATCATGTTACCTCTCATTTATCAAGAGTTGCAACAGTAATAAACCTTGATCAGGTACTTTATGCAATTGTTTGTTAACTACATTTCTATACTTTTATTCACATATCTATTGTTTGCTCACCATTTATGCTGACACGTATACTTGGCTCTAGGCATCTATGAATACAATACATCAACGTAAGTTGCAGAATTATCTATTGAGTTTTAAACATTTAATTACTGTCATCATATGTAAACTCAAAAACAAATAACTGATGTTGTAAACTATGCAAAGACCTTTTATTTCCTACTAGTTTTAAATGCAAAATGCTAACAAAAAAATTAAACAAAGCATAAAATCCTACTAGTTTTAGGCAAATCTAAATTATCATTTCACATCTTTTTTGAGTTGAGCATAAGATGCCCATTACACCTAAATGAACTTGGCCATTTATCCTCTGGCAATATTGTTGTGTGGTTATAAATACAAAAGGTGAATACTAATCCCAATAGCAAGAGTCTCATACATATTTTATACATATTCTATATATATATTTATACATATTTTATACGATAATATAATTTTTTTTTAAAAAAAATGGCACAGGCTGTCGAAATATAAACACAAGGCACTTAGCATATCGACGCCGATACTATACAATCAATGACATGATCAACCATCGTTTGTCACAATTTTGACACATGACACTTAGCTTTTCGACACCGATGCTATACTTTCGACGCCTTAATCGACCAGAGTTTGTCAACATTTAGACTGACATTGGTCACATAGGTGGAAAGTAGGTTCCAAACTAGATCAAACATTTCAATGCATCTTCGGTCAATAAATCCACCCTATGTGTGTCAAAACATCAACACAAGGCACTAAGCATATTGACACCGATGCTATACTTTTGACGCCTTAATCGACCAGAGTTCATCGACATTTAGACTTAAGTTGGTCACATAGGTGGAAAGCAGGGTCCAAGCTGGATCAAACATTTCAACACATCTTCGGTTGATAAATCCACCCTATGTGTGTCAAAATATCGATGATGGTTTAGTGTGACGTAAAATCGATGAAAAAAGACCGACGATAGTGGTGGTCATTTTGTCGACCAATTGGTGTCTAAATTTTGACAAATCCTTGTCGAAAATAGCACTATAATTTACTAGTGGTTCCTAGTGATTCTATGAAGTCACCTATCTGAATGGTTATGGGTCTGCTTGTGTCCCATGCAACTTTTCCTATGGAAGGAAAGTATTCTTCAAAATAAAAGAATATGCACATTATGAGGGAGCCAAACTTACAAGTGTTTGTCCTTGAAGACCTTATTGTGCACATGTTCTCCTCAAATTGATGTAACAGGATCTCTACCAGATCCATCTTCTTCCCCTATTTTATAATCTTGTATGTTATGCTCATAATAGTACTAGATATGATGTTCATTCGGCTTTCTTGGAAGAGCTTATATCCAACAACACATGCTCCAAACTTTAGCTCTACGTTGGTAATGGTGTTGACCTTTAGTGCTCTTTTATCTGATTTAACACCAGTCAGTTTTTCCACTTCTACCAAAGATGGGTGCTTGTGAGCCTGTGGTTTATCGATTGTAGGATAACTAGTAACTGCATGAATAACATCCTTTGTTATTGCCTTTGGCTTGTTTAGCCATAGAGTCTTGTTGTGAACTCTGCTAAGAACAATCTTTATCCATTCTATTTTGAAGACCTTGGGAAAATGCAGTGCTTTTGTGAGTCCCTTTACTTCCAAGTGTTTGTGCTCTTCTTTGATCTTTCCAGTATCATCACATAGTGCCCTATAGGCATTATCTAGGTCTAGATCTCCTATTTATGAGATATTATAGTGAATATAGGACCTTATGTCCTCTACCAGTAAAACCCTACGTGGGATTCGGGAGAATGCTCCAGAATCGTCAGGTTGTGAAGCTATTTTAGGGTGTAACTTGTATTTAGGTTCAACACATGTTCCTCTACTGATAAGCTTGAAGGATTTCTTCTTATCCTCCTTAATTTTCTCTACTCTAGAAGTTGATGCCATCTTGTTTTTAATTTAGGGCTTTTCACAAATAAAACAGTACGATCGGTGAGTGTATTTACTTACGGATTCTCTGTGATTGCCTGTGAATGTGACTGCTTTGTGTGAAATTGATTTCTACTGGGTCACTTTCTAATTTTCTCTTAAATCGCTCTGCTCTACTAAAAAATCATGGGTGAAAAAATGAGTTTACCTGTCGGGCTTTTATAACCTCTTTGTACCCTAAGTTGTCATTAATGTTTACCAACTCGTCGGTATATTAAGACTGATTTTGTTGGTAGAAACATTCATAACATCTTCAGTGTTTGTGCAAAGCGTCAGGGTAGCTAGCAGTTTTGGAGACTTCACCGATGATTGTCAGTGAGGTTGTGAAGATAGCTTTTTCTTATTCAACATTCACTGATATCTGTCGGTTTACACTTAGGTTGTGTAAATGACTGATACATTCTGGTAAGTAGTGCTAAATTTTCTATGTGTGTTCACTGATGCAAATTATGCCCAATAACTGATGGTTGCTTTTCAATAGTTTAGCAAATAACAATATATTGTATCTTTATTTATGCTAATATTACAATATGAACTATGTGTAATGGAACTGATGTATAATGTAACTTGTCATAATGTAGTTCCATACTTACTTGTGCAATCTAGTTGGATGTAGTGATATCACCGGATCCATTGGATGAGGTGTCACCATTTGCATTTGTTGTTCTAGCACCTTCAGTGTTTGTGGCTTTTACCCACATCTTGTTTCTCATTCTTTTGATGTCATCAATGGTATTTCCATTGGGATGTGTACTTGTGTCTTTTAGTCGATCTTTGCAATCTTTTATCACATGTCCAACCTTATGACAGTGCAAGCATGACATACCTAGATTGGTCCAACCTCTTGACCTTCCGGTCCACTTTCTCATACAGTTGGCAGTAATATGACCATACCTTCCACATGTTGTGCAATTTACCCATGTGTTATAGTCCCAAACATATGAGTTACCTACTCTTGTTGTCTTGTAGCTTTTATCAGTTTCCTTTGGTGTCCATGCCTTGTTGTTCTTTTCCAACATTCCTTATGTGTATGCCCATTCATCTTGCATGTAGGACAATATTTGTCCATATAGGTTTTTCTCTTTGGATTTTTCACTTTGGCTCTGCACTCATGTGCCTTGTGTCCTTTCTTTTGACATTTATAACAATTACCAACAAACGAAGATTGTGCTTGAGAAATACCTTTCATTTTGCTTCTACAGATGTTTGAGGTGTGGCCTGGTTTTCCACAGTGATTGCATGACAACTTCTTGGATCTTGGGGTTGTGAAATCATTCCTCTGATCTGGTTGATTAGAAGATTCACCATTCTTGTTGTACCCTAATCATGTGTAGTTGTTGACTCTCCTTTGTCCATCAAGAAAATCATCCATCCTTTTGTTGCTATCCTCAGCCTTTTTAATTAATTTATTGTGTTGATTTTGGAATTTGATTTCATGCTTCATTTTTTCATTCTCTACTCTTATCTCACCAATGATCTATATTCTTTCAATGAGTTCTATATTTAATCTGTTTGCTTCTTGACTCATAAGAATAATCTGGTTGGTAACCTCATGGTGATGCTCAGTGAGTCTTAGAATCTCTGATTCTTTCTCTTGTAGCTTCTCTGTAATTTTCCTCCTATCGTCAATGGCTAGAGTTCTTTCATTTTCAGCTTTTCTTGCATCATTCATAACATCAATCATTTTCACCATTTGAGTCTCTTGACCAATTTGCAGCATCTTGATTTGATCTGTTAGATGTAGATTGATCTCTTGTATATTTGTAATTTCTTCAACTGATGCATCTGAAGCTTTGCTCATTGATGATTCTGTTGTTTCAAAGTAATCTAGTATTTCCAATTCTTTGTAGTCTTTCTCATTCAGTCTAGTTGCCATAATCTTTCTTTCATCAAGAAATTTTCTCAATTTTATTCTCGCCTCCTTATACTGCTCATAGTTTATTTGCATCTGTAACTGCTTATTCTCAATATTCATGTCCAGTTTGAACTTGTCCATTGCACCGATCTTTTCTCTCAATTCTTTAAGCTTTTCAAGAGAGAGACTTAGCTCTGATACCAATTGTTGGAATTATATTGGAATGACGTACTGAGAGGGGAGGGGTGAATTAGTACCTCTAAAACTTTTCTTGGTTAGCCCATCAACCCTTAATCATCAGTTTGTAAATTATCTTATCTAACTATTCATATTTCTTTATGTATATGCAATCATATCATAAGTTCTTTAGTATATAACCATAACAGAAACATTCATGAAAATAGATAACACATAACACAAGATATGATATCGTAGAAAACTCCTGTTAGGAAGTGAAAAATACGGTGGGGATTGTTACCCACAAGACTTCACTATCTACAAATAAGAAGGGGTCGGTTAAGGCTTATAATTGGTCACTTCTGATGACCTACCCTGTTAGCAGTATTAAAGTGGAGACCTGTTAAGATCTACTTCATTTGAAGCTTTAGAAACACTATTAAGTGTGCACTCTGTTAAGAGATTTAGTAAGAATGGTTAAGTCCACCTTCTACAAAAGGATTTTAGATGTGATGCACTTGTTAGAATGCAACTACATAAGTCTTTGATCTGATCATGTATGCAATCTTTAATTTCTGATAATAGATCCTATTAAGCTTCATACATATAGGTAATCATCCTTCCATGATTTAATAATACCTTTATCTGCTCCTCGGTAACCTCTGTGTGTTCTTGACAACTGATGTGATCTGTTTCTAAACTTTGCATGAATTTTGCCTTCTACTCCTTAGATGCTCTTTGTGGCTATCAACAATAATGAATTCACTTCTCACAATTGATTTGAACATATATTTATACTTGATTTTGGCTCAATTCTTGATTCACGCTCTACAAGTTAAATCTAGATCCAAGGTTTACAACTTGACCTTGATCTTTAGTTAGATATGTTTTAGATCCGTTAGGATGCTTTAAAACATTTACATAAAGCTTTCTTGACCCCCAAGTTATGATTTAAAATAAATTAAAACTCTATAAATATAATTACTTTTCTTTATTTGATGTGTAAAACTCAGATCCACTTTTTGCGGGTTCTCTAACTGACCGTCTGTTCTGACGGTCATTTTTCTTGGTCGTTGGTGTTCCTTTCTTGAACTGGTCATCGGGTATGCCTTTTTTGTTCCATCAGTTTTTTTCTCAAAACTATGTTTTTGGTATTGATCTCAATGTTATGTTGTTGACCTATCGGTGATGTCCCGTTTACTTCATCGGTGCAACACTTGTCAGTGTTCGTTGGTCAATTCCATATTTAGCATTTTCTTGTGACCTTTGTGTTTTGTTGGGTATGATCATTGTTTACTGGTAATGCTTGTAGTCCGTCGGTAATTCTTGTAGTCTTCTGGTAATGCTTGTAGTCTTCCGGTGATCTCTATAGTCTTCCAGTGATCTCTGTCAATATTTTTCACTAAGTGTACTAATGGAAAAATTAATGTCATCATTGGATTCATCCAGGTTCTAGAACTACTTGTCCATTTTCTCATGTAGTTTGCAGCTATGTGACCATATCTTCCACATGCTGTGCAATTTTTCCAAGTGTTGTAATCCCAAACATATGAGTTACCGACTCTTTTTGGTTGATAAGAATTTTCTTGATCTTTAGGCTTCCATGCTTTCTTTTTCTTCTTCTTGCATTCAAGAGATGTGTGCCCATGCATTTTTCAAGTAGGACAATACTTTTCCATGTAGGTTTCTTTCTTTGGTTCTTTCACCTTAGATTTAAAATCATATGCTTTATGTCCTTTCTTGTTACAACTATAACAATTTCCTATGAATGAAGGTGTGGAGTTAGGAATACCTTTCATTTTGCTTCTATAAACATTTGATGTGTGGCTAGGCCTTCCATAATGATTGCATGTCAGCTTCTTTGGTCTAGGATTTGTGTAGACATCTTTCGGATCAGCTTTGTTTGATGATTCTCCATTCTCGGTATACCCTAGTCTGGTACTGTTATTTACTCTTCTTTGTCCATCTAGAAAATCATCCATCTTTTTGTACTTTCTTCAACTCTCTTCATCATATCATTGTACTGTAGCTGAATTCTTACTTCATGCTTGAGTTTCTCATTTTCCTCCCTTTGCTCACCAATATCTTGTATTCTTTCAATGAGTTCTATATTCATTTGGTTTGCCTCTTGACTCATCAAAATAATTTTATTTGTAATCTCATGATGATGTTATGTTAGTCTTTGTATTTCTGTCTCTTTCTCTTGTAGCTTTTCAATAATCTTCCTCCTATCATCAATAGCTAGTGTTCTTTCTTGTTCATCTTGTCTAGCATTGTTCATGACTTCAATTAGTATTACCATCTGTGTCTCTTGACTAATTTGTAGAATCTTTACTTGTTCTTTCAGATGTTGATTGCTTTCATTCAGACTTGTGATGCTCCCTTCTGATATGTCTGATGAATTGCTAGCTATAGATGTTGATGTTTCAAATAGATCTGGTATCTCTTCCTCATGATAATATTTTTCATTGTTCCAAGTTTCCATGACTTTTATTTCATCTAGTAGCTCTCTCATCTTGATTCTTGCTACCTTGTATTTCTCATAGAAGATCTGTATCTCCAACTTTTGGTTCTCAATATTTTTATCAAGTTTCCACTTCTCCATTGTATGATCTTTTCTCTTAAGTCTTTAGACTTTTCAAAACAAGAGTTCTAACTCTGATACCAATTGTTGGAAATAATGAGAAGTATGTACTGAGAGGGAAGGGGTGAATCAAGAACTCTAAAACTTATAAGCAATTTAACCTTTAACCTTTGTAATCAAATTGTTGCATTACCAATCCTATCTATTGTTCTTTCTTCATGCATGTTATATCAATTCATAACCTTAATTTTTTGTAACATTCATAGATACATTCATGAAAGTAATTGACACATAACACAAGATATGGTAATGCAGAAAACTCCTGTTAGGAAGTAAAAATTGCGGTGGGGATTGTAAGGAAACTCAGGTGCAGAAACAGCTTCCTACACTAATCTCTAAAGGAAAGTATTGTGCAAATTCTTTTAAATCCTTACAATTTTAGATATGTTAACTACTTTAACAATGATATTGCAGCCATATACCATGCATACAGAAAATAGAGAATGACACAATGATTTACCCTAGGGAAAACCTTTCGGTAAAAAACCCCAGCACTCCAAAACCTGTTAGAATACTTCAGGGATAACTGAGAGGGGGGGTGAATCAGTTATCAGCAACTTTAAATCTTTATCTTAAACTTATTAATCTATATTGATACAAAGTAAATGCACATACAGATAACTCATTACACAACACATCAATTTGGTTACGGGGAAACCAAATGGTAAAAACCCCGGTGAGAATTAGTACCCACAAAGAACTATACTATTTATAGTGATCCCTGTTAAAAGATCTTCCAACCCTGTTAGGAGTTGTACATTACAATGCAGTAGTATAGTGACCTAGTTAAGGGTCAGACCCTATTAG
>MU227566.1:289437-309365 GCA_018584345.1 Thuja plicata
GAACTATACTGTTTATAGTGATCCCTGTTAAAAGATCTTCCAACCTTGTTAGGAGTTGTACATTACAATGCAGTAGTATAGTGACCTGGTTAAGGGTCAGACCCTGTTAGGAGTCTTTTACAATAACTCTCTTAGGGGTGGTGGACTCACTGTCCAAGTGGTGAAGGCTAAGGCTACAACCTTCTGGTTATTTGATACACACTGTATCAACAAGGTGAATCATTGTTTGTGACACTGCTTGTCTGATCAATTCCTTTTATGTGCCGATGCTTTAACCTCTTGTAAAGAACTACAAAAATCTTCTCTGTTTTCTAAAATCTTCTACTTCAATATCTATATTATCAACATATGATAAATATAACTCTGCTACTTTAACACTCTACTCTTCTTTTCTAATCTCTGGCTTTCGCAACTCTTCTTATCACAAATGACCTTCTATAAGTACATACACCAAGTATGAGATCATGGGACCTATTAGAAAACTCTTCATAGCATCCTTGTTGGCTCTACTAAGTATGCAAGCATAATTACAACCGTTCAAGTACTAGCTGAATAGATGTGTCACTTCACTAAGTCGACTTTATCAATTTAACCATAACTTTGTAATCTTCTTGAAATACGTTTGGCACATTTAGATTAATATCAACAACTCATAACTCATCGTGAATATACACATGCATATCTTGAAGATAGGCACAACTCGATCAACACATTACATACGTTGGCCTTAAACCGTTATTCCTCCAAAACTGTAACTGTCAATAACAGAATTACATATCTTTACTGAAACTTCATATCTGGGTCTGCGTGTATGAACATAGCATAGTAAACATGTCAATAACATGTATCTATCCACGCTAGTCTTCATGTCATCATATAGATAAGTACATATAGAAGTACTGTTGTGTATCATATGTTGTCATCAATGACAAACATACAAACAATCAACTATTCAGAATCAAATCTCCAACAAAACCTACACAATGTATTATCTTTAACACAATGGTTACAACACACTTGAAATGCAAGTTCTTTCAGGAGACAATCAACACTCAAAGACAAATCCAGTAGCACGAGATCATACCAACAATACACTCTTTTCCTATCCTCTCTTGTAACCCTAAAAAATGCTTATATCATGCGTTTTCCTTTTTAGGGCAACTTCCAAAGATAGCCGTATTACAATTGTGGAAGAGTGTACAGTACTCAACTTTATCAGTTGCCACATGTCTTGCATGTCTTCACCCATCATTGAATCTTCTAGATATAGCTCTTATGTTTCATAGGAATCCATCATAACTGTTTCAGCCATGATCTCCTTACACACAATTCAAGATGCCGACACATCAAGTGGAGTGACACATCAACATGCCAAATAGACATGTATACTCACACTTAATTACATTATTTGCAAGAAATACATTTTACAAAACAAATAATAAGAATAGGAATTATCCCAGGTTGAGACACCTTATTCCTAACAGGGATGACACCCACAAAAACTTCACTATCTGCAGATTGGAAGGGGTCGGTTAAGGCTTATAATTTTGATAACTTCTGATGATCTAACCGGTTAGGAGTATCATGTGAAGACTAGTTAAGGTCTACTCTATTAAGAGCTTTAGAAACACTATTTAATGTGCACTCGATTAAGAGATTTACAAAGGATTGTTAAATCCACCTTTCTTGAAAGGATTTCTTCTATTTGCTACGCTTGTTAGAATGCAGACAAAAATATCCATTAGTGTATGTAATCTACTATTTCTAATTACAAATCCTATGAAGCTTACATGTACAATGTATCACCTTGTGGGATTGAATAATACCTTTGTTGCTCGGTAGCCTTGATTCTTGGTTCTTGATAACCAAATTCATTTTTTGTTGCTCTGCTTCTTGAAACTCTCAGTCTAATCCATAGATGTTCTTGTTGGATACTTTCATCCTCCCATACATATTAAATGAATGATTACACATCTATTTATACAATACATTTGACCTATTTTAGTTTCACGTATTACAAGAATAACTCTATGATCAAAGGTTTACAACTTGACCTTGATCTCCTAGTTTGCATGTTTTTAATCAGTTAGAATGATTGAAACTATTACAATAATGTTTCTTGTTCCTCAAGAAATGGATTTAAAAAAAAAATCAAAACTCTAAAAATAGAATATAGTTGTTTTATCTAACATGGAAGTTAGGTCCACTTTTCTTAGGATATAACTGACTTTCGGTGTCTGATGCTCGGTTTGCTTTGAAATCAGTTTGACTATCTTTCAGTGTTCCTTTGTTTGAACTATTCATCGGGTTCCTTTGTTTCATGCTCTTTCAATTTATAGTGTAACCTGCTTGTCGGGTTTTGTATCATCTTCGGGTTGCACTTTTAGTTTACACTTCAAAACTGTGTCGTCGGGTTTCTCCTTGCTTAGCACTTTCGGTCTGAATTAAAAACCTGACTTTCGGTGTAGTGTAACGGACAATTTATAAACAACTATTTTCTCTTTGCATACTAATGGCAAAACTTATGTTATCATCCCAAGGAAACTGAATTTAACACTTACGATTTAGATGAAAATGATTGATTTTTTCTCATGTGCATGGTTCTTTGTTTGGGCATAGTGCTTTTGTTCCATATTTTTAGGAAGTTTGGAAATAAATACAAAAAAGAAGATCCAATCTTGAAGGTTGTGTTGCTTCTTAAAAAGAGGATGATGCAACATTTTAAAGCACATCTACACATGTGGAGGAACATATGAATCTTCATGAAAATGTTGAGGTTGAATGATATGTTGATTTGAATCTTGATAACATGGGGTTTGTTTGTAGGGTATAAAATGAAGTATACCATAATAATAATATGAGGGTCTTACAAGTACATGTCTAGTACTTGATAGTGACATAATATTTCAGGACCCATATCCAAGGTGTCAAAACTCGAGCTATCATCCATGATACCAACCTACATACATCATAATTTACACCACAGGTATATCTAAAGAATTCAAGGTTAAGGTCTTTTTTTCTAATCTGACAAGATCTTATGTTGCTACTTGTTACCTCAAATTTCAAAATTGGTGGCCCTCCTCCTTTAAGCTCGAGCCATGTTCTAAATTTTTGTACTTTGCTTGACCCATCTTCACATTTTTCACTAGATCTTCATATGAGTGTGAAGACTTAGTAACAAACACATGAAGTTTTGAATAAAAGAGGAAATAGTGGCCGTGGGAGGATTTGCTCTTTGGAGTCTTTTGTGAGTTTTTAAAGGAAAAAAAAGTAGGCGCCATACATTGTTTTTCTGTACGTATTACAAAGCATGATGTCATTTGGTTTTAGTATTGAAAGAACGGTATGTTTACACCCCCAACCAAATATGGGAGCCGAACCCACTATAGAAGGCCAAGCCGTGATGTACGAATTAGCTTGAATAGTAAGGGCCCGTTTGGTGCCAAGCATTAACCTGGAATAAGCATTAGTTAATGCTGGAATAATTTAATTCTCTGTTTGTGGCATTTTTTGAATTCTTGAATTAGAAAACTAATCCCAATTTTGGGTCCAATGCTCGCATTAGTTAATTCTTAAAAAAAGTTGGAATTCATTTCTTATTCGAGAATAAGCTATTTATGGATTCAAATTTTCTTTATAGTTAATTTTTTTTAAATTTTTTTTTTTTTGAATATTTTTTTAATCATTTTTTTTAATGTGGGTATGCATATATATACACATGTGTGTATATATACATGTGTGTATATATATACATATGTGTATATATATGTGTGTATATATACACACCTATGTGTGTATATACACACCTATGTGTATATATACATAGACATGTGTGTATATACACATGTGTGTATATATATGCACACATGTGTGTATATACATACATGTGTATATACACACACATGTGTATATATGTGTGTGTATATATACATGTGTGTATATACACATGTGTATATACACACATGTATATGTGTGTATATGTGTATGTGTATATATGTGTGTATATGTGTATGTGTATATATGTACACAAGTTAAAAATACATATTATTCAAATTAATTAAAAAAATAAAAAATAATCCTTATTCCAATTCTACAATATGGGATCCAAATAGAGAATAGCTTATTCCAGCTTTCATTTTTAGAATTAATTAATCTGAGAATAGGTCCTTATTCTGGAATAGGCCTATTCTGGATAAGTTAATGCCATGCACAAACGGACCCTAAGGGAATTGGTGGAGAGAATAGGAGGATTGCATGTTTCTTTTTAATGGTCAAAGTGATTTCAAATCGCGAAGTTGAAAATGGAATTTCAAGTGCTATGAATGGCCATACAAAGAACTTACCTCCATTTAAATACCCTAACGGGAAGCATACCCATATATAAATACCATGAAGCATCTCAGTTTCAAATCCATTATACAAATGTTTTAGATTTTCATCTTGTACAATATTAGAGGTGGGTTTTGGGAAAATCATGTATACGACATTATAGTATTTCTATAGAAAATTCTAAGGGCAGGTCCCTATGCAAGTGCTAAGTTTATTTTAGCTAGCAACCACTGGTCAACCATTTTAGCATTAATTTGTGGAGTTGGTGGCCCCATAGATAGAAAAATTTCTGCTTATTTTTAAGTACTACTTTAAAAAATATTTTTAAATAAATTTTTTAACAATATTTGTTGCAAAAATTTAAGCAGAAATTATGAATAAGCAATTGCATGAGGACATGGCGTAAGGAAACAAAAATGTACTTCGCAATTCTGCACAAGCATTGTTATAACATGTGATTTCACATCAACCCACTTCTCATGCACTTATGGAATAATTTTTTTTTGGATTCAATCAACATCAGATCACCACCCAATGCAAGGAAGCATATATATTTGCAAAGTGTGGGAGTGGTGACAAGGCATTTAAACTGCATAACAAAATGTCTCAAAGAACTGTGGTCTCGACATGATCTAGTTAACTTGCTTTCGAGTATTTGACAAAGAAAATTTTCAAACTAGGTGTATATTGAATGTTTGTTTCCAGACTGAATATGAAAGTGTCTTGTTAGTTAATAAGGTGGAGAAGGTCATGTCTGATATACAAGCGGTTATGGAACAATGTAAGGTAACTCTTATAAGGGAATTTGAAATAGATCCTATTGGGAATCATGAACCTATCAACTTGAAGCATTTGAAAAAGGGTTCTAAGGGCTATTTGTCCCAAAATTGTTTGTGGATTCAATGAATTTTATCACACCATTTTTAAATATCATTGCACAATGAGATTGACATAGAGGAAACCCATGAATTTGAGTAGCATGGCTTCACTTTCTAGGGGAGAATGTAGACATATGTTTATTTTCACTAGAAAAGTAAAAAGATATATATCATGATGATGGAAAGAAGCACTCAGTGAGGAATGGACATGATATGAACATGAAAGAGAGCAAGACCAACATAACTTAGAAGCTCAAATTATGAGAGAAAGGAAAGAGCTAAAGAAGTGGAGACAGATCTTTGAAATAAAAGAGGGGTGAAAATTTATTCAATTAAGTGGAAACAGTTATTTGAAATAAAAGAGGGGTGAAAATTTATTCAATCAAGTGGAGACAATTGTTATCTCCACCTGTCAACATATGATATGTTAGATGAGTATTGCGCTCATAATGTTTAATCAAATTTTTTTAATTCATTGGTAATGAATTAAATGTGATGAGAAGATTAGAAAGTCAAAAGATAATGTTGATGATCAATAAATTATTCAAGAATCAATTATTGAAATGAAAGAATCTAGTTGAAGGCAAGTCTTTTAAATATACCATGAAAAGGGAAAAGAAAGGGAGAATCCAAAATTTTTGAAGCCTATGCTCAGGAAGAAAGGACACTTTGTGTTTTTAATGTTGTGGGAGGGAAAGTATTAGTGTGTTTTTCTTTGAGGGGAAATATGAGTTGTTTATGCAGGGGATATGGAGTCTTAAAAATTTCTATTTTTGTTTGATCAATAAAAGGCAATTTTTGAAACTTTGTGGTTTTTGTATTTCTTTATAGTTGCTATTTTCTTATGGGTAAGTGCACCAAGATGGTGAACAAAAAGGGGTGTATAAGTGGCCATTTTTTTTCTAAACCAGGTAAACTTGACCTTCAAAGAGAAATTTGAGGGTCATGCAATCAAAATTAGAACATGTGTAAAGAATAAGAATTGTAGTACTCTGAATCTAGTTTCTAAAATTCTAAAGTTTTTAAAAAATGGATAAGATTAAGAGGGTCACCCTCCGTGCATAAAAAACTATTCATGATTTTTTCAAAAAAATATAACATAGTTGTTTATGTGCGCTTCACAAAATATATAGTTAGACTTAGTATTTTAAAAAATCCTTTGGTAGGATGATAGGTAAGGTCCCATTTGGTTGCGGGAATTAGAAAATGTTGAGTTTGATCGAATGCTAGAAATGGTCAAATCATGGATTTGATATTCTGATTTTTTGTTTTCAGAATATAGTTTGGACCATTTGGTTGACCCGGAATATGAGCGAGAAGATGCATTTCCTCCGTTTGGTTCCACATTTTGAAATTGGAATTGGAATTTGAGTATTTTTTTTTTTTAATTGTTTTATTATTTTTGAAATTAATAATTCATTTTTATTAATTTGTTTATTTTTATTTAATTTAATTTTATATAGAAAATAAAAAAAAGTTTATTTATTAAAAATGTATTAACTTTTTTTTTTTGAATAAGGTTAATTTTTTTTTGTTTAATTTTATATAGATAATCATAAACAAGTCATAAACAATAAAAAAATCTTGAGTTTACCAAAATATGTCCAACATATCTACATGAAATTCTAAAAAAGTTTTAGTATCCATAATAGCCCTCTGTTAACCACATTTACGCATATGGTCCCAACAAAGTAGTGCGATTATAACACAAAGAAGGGATCATAGAAACATGATTTTTTCTTTTTCCATTGAAGCAATCTCGATGGCACTAGCTGCCTCTCAAGCCTTGCACAAGTTGCACTCATTTCCTACATTAGCTATATATGTCGATGGGGCAGATGTAGATGGGCTTTCGTTGACCCACCGAAAGTATTAACATCCACTATTTCCCTTCAATACTAAATTGACATTAGTTCTTCCTAAAATAATTAGTTGTTACATTATTTTTAAACATAAAATATATTTCCATTAACAACCTTTTTCCTATTTGAGCAACCCCAAAATTGACACCCAGGATTACTTATTGTGCATGAGGTCTTCAACACGCAGGGGCCAACACCACATTGACACATATGCACTATTAGGGTTTTTCTTGTTGAACCTCAAAATGCTTGAATGCTTGTTTAACTCTATAACTCCCAATATTGAAATAACTTGATTCAAGCAAGAGAAAATCCTAATTAATGAGGATTTTGATAATACTAGGGATACCTATTATCACCTCCTTTTTTGAGTTCCATAGACTCAGGCAAGTATTACCTCTAAATAATTACTAATTCTTCAACATTTGTTTGGTGGATTAGTTCTTTCAGTGATTAGCTAGTAAGACCTCACTGTAATAACTTATAAAACACCTTAGAAATAACAATAATGAGTTTAAAAAAAAGTTGTATGAGTCAGGCTATGATCTTAACAATAGCATAAATCAATGAGATGAGGATTCTCATCCTTCTTCCTTATGGTTTTAGGAGGGTTAACCTAATGATCCTCTCTTCAAGGAATCAGAAAATTGAACTGTATCCTTAAAATGCAATTACTTGAGTTGAATATATGTTCGAAGTATAAATGATTTAGTAATTTAAAATCTTGGTTGGATAATGAAGTAATTACTTAACCAACTATAAACTAGTGCCTGATCCTAGGGCTATGAGTCAATATCTTCTATAACTCCACAGCAAGGTGATCAATAAAATACTTGCAACAAAGATAAAATGCCTTATAGATTATCCTCTTTCTATAAATTTATCATCAAATCCTTTAACTAATTCCAAGTTCTCTGGGGTCACTTGAAATAATTAATCTTTCCTTGAAGGAGCTCATAAATGACTGCACAACCACCTTGCGATTAGTATGTCTAAGTGCCTTACAAATAAACATGCAAGAACTATAACATAAATGAAAAGAGACAAATCAGAAGCAGAAAAGAGATTGAAAAAATTTGTATTAATGTCTTAGTGCTTCAAATACATTCAGATACACAAATAGTATAGAGGCTTAGATAAATTTAGTAGTCTGCCTTGTAATATATTTCAATAATCTTCCAACTCCAACCCTTTAAAAAATGATACAAGAGATCTATATATAGTCTCAAACCATCTTGGAATCCTTAAGATAAGGATGCAACAAGCTTTAGATGGTTTGAAAACCTAACCCTAAAAACATGGAAAAGATAAAAGATAAGAAAGAACCAAGCGGTGGACAGACAAAATTGAAGAATGAAATATTATTCTGATCTTTGTCTTCTTGTGGATGTTGGAACCTTTGTCTGCATATTTTCAGGATAGATTCTAATATTTGTAGCGAGACCTAGTGATCGCCAATACAGGATAACTTATACTAGTCTTCAAGATAGCTAACCTTCATGTGCTCAAAGAATAGTTGCCAGATGTTTTTTACTTTGTATCTAAGATGTACAAGTCAATGTCAGTAGCTTTCTTCTTTCTTGGTTTTGTCAGTGTATCCCATGCTGTGACTTCTGCATTATTAGGCCAATTAAAGTTCTGAATAATTTCAATTTTTTTCTTTAATCTATCCCACCTAGCATCAGTAATACTCTTGACATTTATAACAAATTTATTGAAATAGGTTTCAGCCTTAAAGGCTTCATCTAAGATCATATTATGTCTTTCCATATCTAATTCACCTTTCTCAGAGATATATACCTCTTTACTAGGCATTACATTGTCAAACTCTGAGATCCATGCCCCTAATGGCTTGATTTGATTGTCCTCTACCCTTATTGATGGCACAAATTTATTATAATTAGGCCCAAACATCTACATTCTGGCCTCAATCTGATTTACTTTACCCTTAAAAATGATAAAGTAAATCCTATCTATTATATCTCCTCTGCCACTTGGACTACTATCTTCGAAAGATCTGATCTCAATGTTGCAAGGATGCTAACCTCTCAAATAAACTTGTTCTAAATTACCATGTTGCATAATATGGGTTCAAAATTGTAACAAAATTATTTACCTCAGCTTGCAAGCATGGAAACTTTCAGTAGGCATCATATACTACATCAGCCTTATACTTTATTACCTGTATTCTATGCTACAATATTTGCATTAAGGGTCCCAAAACTTCTTGATTTTTCTTATCGATGCCTTGGTCTATTTTAGCTACTGTAGCATACCCTGTATCCTCTATTTGTACCTCAATACTTGCAACCTCATTAGGTTCTGCAAGAAAAAAATTAGGCTTTTCCAGCAACTATTGTGTCAATTCACTTATTAATTTTTCCTACTCATTGATCTTAATTAAACACAACTCCCTGTCCTTAGCTATGGCACTGGTTTTCACCAGCCAACTTATTGAATCTTTCTAACAAATGGACAGTCTTGGCCTCATTTAATTGTGCAAAATGGGTGAGTAATTGGGAAATTTCCAAGTCTCCAGTGTTTTGGACATATCAAATGATCTTATCCCCATCCATTTTGTCTTGAATGTTCAGCACATATGGCTTTTCATATTTTGGAGCTAAGCTCCACATTGCCAAGGCCTAGGATCTTGGATCATATCCAAATCCTTTAATCATTTCCCCAACCTATACTTTTGATGACAATTTTACATTAGGTTGTTTTCTTATTTGGTCTATAATAAAGGCTAAGGCCAAATCTCATCCTTCTACAAATAACATACCACTGGATTTCACCAGTTGTCTTGCCTCTGTAGGTGTGAGTTTCTCTAACTCTGGATCATAATTTTTCAATTCTTGCAAGGCCTCTTTTGTAACTGGGTCTCCTCCTACTAACTTCAATTGTGAACCCACTTGTTTATGTTTGTTCCAAATAAGGAACTCTTTAAAATCTTTTGTCTTGATGAAGTTATCATCACTCAAAAATTCCTACTGATGTAACAACCTCTCACCAGTGAAAGTAAGAAGAGGCAACTCAATTTCTTCTTCATTTTCCTTTTGCAATTTCTCGCCTTGCCTTATTTTATTTCTCAGCTCATGGTCATAAGGCCTATCACCTATAATGAAGGCACCAATTCTGTCCTTTTTCTTCTCTTTCTTCTTGTCATGTGAAGGCTCCAATGTTTCAACTCTTTGCTACTTTAGTGGGGGCTCATTGGTAACCTCAACCTTAAGCACCTTTGTCAGATCAATTACATTTTCTTCCTCTACTCCTTGTTCTCCTTCTGCTGGTTGATCCTTAATTAATGGCTGATCCATTGGAAGGGGACTAGGTATTGAGTACCCTCCTTCACTGTCCTCTTCATATTATGATGAAGAGTTCTCTTCATGTCTTTTATCCTTCACAATACGCACATCTTCTAATTTCTCACACAACAAATTGTGAGATTCAATCATAGCATCCATTCTTTTCAAACATGGTAGGTTTGGAAAGAAACCCCCCAAAGAGATTCCTTTCCTCTTCACCTATCTTTCTAAATCCATTAATTCATTAAAATTATTAGTCCTTAGACTGACCTCCTCATCCACCATTATGTTTCTAATGAGATCCTCCTCCATGTACTTCTTAGGTTCCTTGTTAAATGGAATGGTAGGATTTAGGAGCTTTCTGGCACTTAATATAAAGCTTTCTATGTCCAAAAATCTACATAAGGATACATTCATTCTATAGTGGTTCATCCACTCATTCACTAGATCCACTGCCCTCTTTCCAATTGTAAAATTAAATGTTTTGAACTACCTAGGGGTAAATGTACCTTTCCTATGAGGAGCAAGGTGTTCCCTGTCTACTAGAATCAGTTGTCTGATAAATTCCACTGCTGCAATCCTAGGTGGCACATGGAATGGGAGAATGTGGGGTGGGTGAGTGCAACTATACAACCTTATCTAAGTGTAATTATTCTCATAGAAGAAGTCTCCCTAGTTGTGGTCTCCTGGCCATTTGTCTACACATTCACATGGCCTCAATAATTGTAATACCTTTATTGGTAGCCTTGTCTTATCCACACCTATAGCCTTAAGGATTGGATATATCATCCAATTTTCAAAAGCACAAAAATCATTGTCTCTGGAAGTGTAGTTCCATACTCTCAACCAAAATTGTAGAGGGTTGGCCTGATTCTGAAAAAATCTCTGTGACCTCAAGTTGTTGCAATCCATCAGAGGGAAATTATAGTATAGGATCAAATGCATTAGTATGGAATAATCCATGAACTTAGGGTTTTTCCTCTTCTTCTGGATTTGAACAAACTCTTCATGCATTCTGTCAATTATATATTAGATGTAATCATAGTTGGTGCTGATATGAGGGATCTGCATATCTAACACAATCATGAGGATATCTGAGGTGATCCTCTCTGGCCATGCATATACCCCTAAAACTCTACATAATGCATAGGATATGTACTTGATATAAAAATATAAATCCTTATAAAAATAAGGAACAATCCCTGGGATAGGTGCTATATAATTTTTCATTATTTTAGGCACACAATTCTCTTAAATCAACCTAGATGCAACCCCAAACTCCCTTTCATATTTATTTTTAAAGTCTTCAAATTGATCTTCATAGACATGGGGTAAAAACAATTTAATGCCACCATGAATGAGTTCCTATCTAGGGTTACCAAGGGTTTCCCATTACTCTTTTTAATTGTCCTAGTGAGGACATCATACCTACTAGCTAACTCTAGGATGAGATCAGCATCAACAAAAACATTTGGTACTAATAGCTTAGCCAATCCACATGTCCAAGGGTTTGAAATTGGCATAGGTTCACCACTATTCTTAAAAATCAATTAAACAATGAATAGCCAGAAGATCCTGGGGTTTTTGCATCCCTAATTCATGATAAATCACCCAGAAGGATATCGCCATTTACCTTTCTATTTTGGCTTGATCTTGGCAGCAATGTGAGAAATTCATCTGAGTAGTTTCTTTTTCCTTTGTTGTCATCTTTGGCATCTCCACTCCTCCCACTGGTAGAAGCTACACTCAGTGCTTGACTCATCTTTTTCTGTTATGATCACCTTTCTTCTTACCAATATTGAAACTAATCTTCTTCAAACCCTCACTAGAAACTGCCAACTAGTCTGTGAATTGGACAATTTAGCACTGCAAACATTGATTATCACTGAAAATTACTAAGATTCTGGACTGAAAACCTGCTTGTTTCATTCCTCAAATTCTAGTAACTCTACTATTTTGCAAACACTGATTTCTTAGCAAAGTCGCTCTGAAAACTTGAATGCTGGTGAAGTAAAATGACAATAGATACAGTTACTTATATATGAGAAATCAATGCAAACATCTCTTCATGATTTACAAATTTTCAATTCAATCACTTCTATCATAAGTTTACATACTGTGAAATCAATTCAATTTCTAGTTGTGGCATTCAAAACTGACAAGTAACCAATTTTTCATGAGTGTATTTACATATTTAAACTTTACAATATTCAAAAGTATTTTGAAAATCAAATCTGATTGGTTGTCTTGAATATGGCTCAGCTACCTTTCCATGGTGGTAAAATTTCTTGTTTCCTATTGGCTGGCAACTATACCTCTTGGTGCTGTAGAAAAGTCATCACTTTAACTCTGGTTCTATTTCTGGCGAACTCGCGACTATGTTGTCTCTTTATCATTGAGACATTCCCTTAACTGTGGTTTCATCATGAGACTGAGCGATTGAAGCCTTAATAACTCTTTTAAAACCTTTAGTTTTTGAATTAGAGACTTGGCGACTGAAGCCTTTATCTCCTTGTCACGGAAAAATTTTTCACTTACAACAATTTTCTGGAGACAACCCGACTTCCATTGATCTTCCTTCATCTGCATCTGACAGTTATCACCAAATCTCTAGATCTTCATTGCAAACCCTAATATATCATGAGATATCATGACCATCATCTCTAAGTCTCTAAATGTTATTTAGAGACCATGTGACTATACCTTAATAACTGATGCATACCTTTTGAACACGTGTCTTCATATATACTTTGTCTCCTAATCTCTGAATCCCTTTTGATTTTTTAAACTTCATTAGCGACTTAATGACTATCATTGATTTCCTTTTGATATAATGATTGTCACTAGATCTCATGATCAGTCACTTAACTCACATTTGACTCAGAGACTTCACGACTACTTTAATATGAAACTCAACTTTAACTTTGGTTTACTTAAGAGACTACGCGACTGTGCAAACTCAGTGTCGCTAGATAATTTTCAAACTATAGGGTAAGTCCAAAGACCTCCAGACTGCCACAGGATTAAATTTTAGATCAACAGTTGTCGATAAGTCTCATGTCTTTTAACTTAACTCACATTTATTTGGAGACAAAGTAACAACAGTGAAACTTTAACCTTTCAACTTAACTCATAACTCATATTACTTTTGGAGACAATTCGACTGAGCAAACTCAAATTCGCCATAGAAATTCACTAACTCTAATTTCATCCATAGAAAATTTGACCACCGTTAGATTTTCTTTACATCAGACGATTGTCTCTAAGTATCCAAATAAATAAAGGCATATTATTTTCTTAAGGAGACAACCCGACTAAAGGGAAATCACCAAGTCTCATAAAACAAAGGAATATTCTGATTTAATATAGAGACTCCGTGACCAAAGGTAATTACATGGAATAAAAACATACTTTAAGTGATCAGAAAAAGTAACAACAGAATAGAATATTTTCACAAAATTAGGACTTTTTACCATTTTTGAGCAGGGATGACCTAGGCCTTGAGGTTTTTGACATTTTTCTGATTTTTAGGCTTAAAGGTCATGATTTGCAAAGGTATTTTGACTACTACAAACAACATTTTCAACCCTTAAGCATGGATACAACAGAGAACTTCAAAATTTTTAGGGAAAACTCAAAAATTGGAAATACAACCAATAGTGGCTCTATCTAAGGATGGATAAACACAAGTTTATGACAAGAACCATAGAATCTCTAGTTGTAGACCACTTCAAAAAATGAAGGTGACGCTGACTAACCTACTATAGAAATGAAACACACAACATAAAGAAACAAACCTGTACATATGATACATACTTACTTGTGCATTAAAATTTGATTTTAATTGAAGAAAGGTTTCAGAAATTGCCCATGCACTGGAAACTCAAATTCTTCTCCATCCATGTTCTTCAGAAGATAAGAATATTTACCAAAATTCAGAGAAATGACAAAGGGACCAAGCCATAAGGATTCAAATTTCTTATGCTTCCCTTTATCTTCTTCTCTCACATTCCACTGGAGTACTAGGTCATTTGGTTGTAATTTTCAGTTGCTAGCCTTTTTGTCAAAAAGATACTTCATTTTCTGTTGCAATTTAATATTTTCTTTCTGACTATCTTTTCTAATTTCATCCAACTCTGCTAACTGCATCATCTTGTCCTGCATATAATTAGAGACTTCTAACTGCTCTTCTTGTATAAACTAGTATACTGGTAACAAATTATTAATAGGCATTCTTGATTTCATACCATATACAAGGTCAAATGGTGATTTTCTTGTTTCTTTCTTGACTATTACCCTATCAGCCCATAGTGCTAATTTCATTTTTGTATGCCATGTCCTCTTGTTCTTTTCAAGAGTCTTTTTCAAGATCTTCAATATACTTTTATTGCTAGAGTCATCTTGTCCATTTGATTTTGGGTGGTATGGGGATGAATATGACATCATTATCCCATACTTTTCATAGAAATATTTTATCTCATCTGATCTAAAACACATGGCATTATCCATTACTAACTTTGAAAGCACACCAAGTCTGGTTAAAATATTTTCCATTAAAAACTCAGTAACAACCTTACTTGTTGCCTTTTTTGTGGGTACAACTTCAATTCATTTTGTAAAATAATTTGTGGCTACAAGTATCCAATTGTGTCCTCCACTGGATTTTTCTAAAAATTCACCTATAAAATCAATTCCCCACATAGAAAAAGGTGTTTCTGCACTTACAAGGTTTAACAACAGGGCTCCTGAAAATTTCAACTTATTTGAGAACCTTTGGCAAGGCTCACATTTTTTGACATATGTATGTGCATCTTTGAATAAGTTGGGCCAAAAATACCCATCCCTTAGAATCTTATGGGCAGTGGTCTTGGCAGAAAAATGACCTCCAAATACCCCAGCATGCATTTCATCTAATACTTTCTCAGATTGGCTTTGATCTAGACAAAATAATAGTACACCATTTCTGTCTTTCCAATATAAGTCACCTTGAACTAGGGTGTACCTCTGAGCCTACAATCTGAGACTTCTCTTTTGGTTATCTATCATAGCATTAGGATACTTGGCATTCTTCAATAAATACACAATATCAGCATAAAATGGTTGTTTCTCTATCCTTGTGATTGTCTAATCATGTACCTCTGTATCATTTACTTGTACTAAATCCAAGTTCTCCTCTGTCATGAGTTTTGGCAAACCTTGACCTCTCACCAATTTTGTAATGTGGATTTCTAAGTTGAATTCATGAATTCTATTAATCCACTTACATCTCTTACTAGTCACTTCAAACTGAGTAAGAATGTCTTTTACTTCTGAATGAGGCACATATGCCATTACCTTAGCACAAACTAAGTATGGTGTAAAATATTTTAGTGCTTTTACCAAAGGATATGCCTGCTTCTCCATCATTTCATAATTTAGCTTTGCAACCTAGAGAGATTTACTATAAAAGGATATGGGATGTTGAAAACCTTCTTCATCCTTTTGTAGTAAAACAACAACAATAGTGTGAAAAGATGCAAATGAAAATAAGGAAAAAGGCTTACTATAATATGGTAATTTCAAAATAGGTGCCTCTTGTACTGATTTCTTTATTTTTTCAAATGCTACTTGAGCTTCCTCATTCCAATGGAATTTTTCATCTTTCTTTAGCAACTTGATAATTGGTTTGACAATTTTTGCAAAATTTGCTATGAATCTTCTGACAAAACTTATCTTTCCTAAGAAAGATTGAACTCCCTTTAGATTTTTTGGAGCAGTGTCCTTTTGGATAGCTTCAATTCTTTTAGAGCCAATCCTTACTCCACCCTTGGACACCATATGTCCCAGCAACTTCCCCTATGTGACTGCAAAATGATATTTTTTAGGATTTAGTGAAACACCATAATCTAAAGCTTTGTTAAATTTTTTTATCAAGGTGTTCATAGTGATGCCCTGCCTTTTTAGAATATGAAGTCAAATCATCTTGGTAAATAACCATGAATAAATCAATGAATTCTTTAAATGCCACATCCATGGCCCTTTGAAACGTTTCTCCTGCATTTATTAGTCCAAATGGCATTCTAATATAGACATATGTTCCCCATGGAGTGGTAAATGCAGTATTGTACTATTATGATTCTTTCACTAAAATTTGATTGTAGCCTAAGAAACCATCCATCATTGACAACAACTCACAACCAGTTACCTTATGCAACATTGCCTCCATGTTAGGTAGAGAATAATTATCTTTAAGAGATGCAATGTTCAAGTTTCTGAAATCAACACATAGTCTGATGTCACCATTCTTTTTTCTTACTGGTACTAAATTTGAGACCCATGTTGAATGTCTAATGGGCTGGATGATTCCAGCATCCTTTAATTTCATCAACTCCTGTTGTATTTTAGGAGCCAACAGTGGATTTATAGGCCTCTTTTTTTGTCTGAATGGTTTCACCTCTGATTTCAGTGGTATTTCATGCTGGAAAAGGTCCTCCCTATAAGCTTTTAGATCCACATATGACCATGCAAATACATGCTTATATTTTCTCAATAATTTGATCAAATTTGTTCTAATGTGGGAGTCTAATCCTTTTCCGATATATAGAACCTGAGGAGTAGTCTCTAACCCTAAATTTATTTCCTCTAATTCCTCAAGTTTAACATTGCTTATCTTTCATGATTGATAATTTTGATTACTGAACAATGCTTCAATTTCTACCAAACCTCTGGGAACCTGGTTAGAACTCAATTGGACAACCTCATTCCCTAAAACATAATCTTTATAATTATTAACCTCAAGTAAAGTGTTACAATCAATATGTTGATTCTCATAATGGTCTAGACACTGAATGAATCTCATAATGTCTTGGTCATCCTCAAATACTCGCAAGTTGTAGATATTATCAGGAATAATTGGCCTTGTCTTGACTTCTAGTATTGATACCCCATTTAAGGTCATGTCATCAGTTTTCGAAGAAAAATTTTCTAAGAAATTTGCCATGATATTTCTAGACCTTTCTATCCAACTAATATCAAAGGCATCAAAAAGTTCAATTTGATCCCAAATAGAATATTTATACATTTTTAGTCTATCATTATTTACTCCATATTTGGATCTTACTTGGGCTACTACTAACTCAGAGTCACCATAGTATTTTAAACATTTTATTCCATGTTTAGTAGCAATTTCTAGCCCTATAAATAAAGCCTCATACTCGGTTGTATTATTTGTACATTGAAAATCTAGCAAGAAATAATATTTTAATGTAGTACCTGATGGAGATATGAGTAATACACCAGCTCCTGATCCTTCTTTAGAACAGGCTCCATCAAAGTACATCTACCATAAACCATCATTTTGTACATTCAACTCCTTTACCAGAGGATCAAGATCTTTACACTGATGAGCAGTCCTCTATACTCTGAAATTGTCCATGTCAACATCTATACAATAGTTAATGTCAGTGTCTTCATGCCACTCAATCATATGAGGTGTTCTTCCTTCTCTAGACACTTTGACATTATTTTCAGAAATATTGAAAGTAGCATATGATAAATCACATTGTATACTACCTCCCATTGAAGCACTCCATTTTCTAGATAATAACATACCATAATGTGGTGGAATGTCAACAACAAGTACACTCATTGTCAAAACTACATGAGGACATACAACTAGCTTATAAGGCATAGCTTCAATGGTACCAATAATAGGGACTTCTCTAGAATCTGTTGGTACTCCTAAATTTGGAACAAATTTGGAGTGACCATGTATGATTTTCAGACAAGAAAAAGTGAATACCCTTGAAATTTTGTGTGAGAAGGCCCAGTTAGAAAGCTTGTAAAAGATGCCCGGATGATTTTCATGAGATACAAATTGGGGAGAGGCTTTAATGCCTTCCATTTGACATATGCAGTGGGTCCCAGCTCCTGATTTCCAATTCTGACATGTTTATGGACTAGTCATTTTGAGGGGGTCACCTAATTCTGCATTTTGCTAAAATTGTCATTTTGCTGTCTGGAGCCTACTTTGCTTCTGAGTATCTTACACCCTGTTGAATTTCATAAGCCATCAATTTTGGAATGTTTAGCATGCATATCAGAGAGCTTATGTTTTATATCTCAGATAATTCCAAATCCATTTAATAATTTTTCATACTTCCCAAAGTTGGTTGCTCAGAGCTGTTTGCAATTTTGTTCTGCCTAGAAATCTGAATAGCCCATTTTGACATGTTACAACTTTTGACCAATTCACCCAATTGAGAAAATTCCTTTTGTAATATGTTCTAGTGGTCACACACTCCATATTTTCCAGTCTGCAGATCTTTATGAAATCATATGACAAGTTTTCTAGAACCATTCTGATAGTGATTAATTCTGATTTCCTGTGTTTTCAAATGCAGAATTGCTAAGTTGTCCACTTTGATGTGTTGAAAGTCTATACCCGGGTGAACATTTTGGATAATTGAGTTGTTCTTCATATTGTAAACATAGGAGTGTACCTATCTAAAGATTTATAGACTCCTACCAATCCATTTATCCACTTTTCCAGAGCCTTTCCGTTTCCAGTTTATTGAAGTTTCACGAAAAATGTAAAATTCTGAATTAAATGGCCTACTTTGTGGTCTCCTTATTTTCACCCAGTTTAAGGTCAAACATAATTGAATATGGATTTGCATTATAGACCTAGGAATGAACTCCTTTGAAGATTCCCAAACTTTGATCAATCCAGTTGATCACTTTGCTTCGTTGATTCCAGATTCAGTTTCTACTTCTTCACTGTGTTAAAATTCAGAAAGTGTTTAAGGTGCTATCTTTGCAGATTGGTATCAGTTGAATGGTTTCTTTTCAGAGGAAGGCAACTGATGATTCTTTTTCCACATGTGGCATTTAATCAGGTTCCAGATGTTGAGTTTCTGAAAGATCTTTTTGATGACCCTATGAATTCATTTTCAGAAGGCAGTTTGCTCAGTTCGCAATGCGGAAAAGAGTTAAGTTTGCAAAATGGTCTTTTCAAGGAAATGATAACTTTCTTTCTGAAAGATGTTTTCAGGGTCTTATCATGGGAACATACTCATTGCACAAGAATTTACTATTTGACCTAATGGTGAATTTTCAGAGCTTGTTTCAATGTTTTTGCAATAGTATATCCGGATGAAATTTATGTTGTTTCCGCATTTGTACCGATGAAGTTTTCTGGAAGGCTAAGTTTGCACTGTTATATCTAGTGCCTGAAGATGAATTTGGTGAAGTCCTTCTGCATATGTATTCAATGGTAATCAATGAATCTTCTTGCCAGGTGATGAGGTCAGATTGCTTGTTTCAGTGAATTTTTTAGGCTAGTTGCCATAATAGTGGTCGATTTGCCTAAGTACTAAAATGATTATACGGCCACCACTTTGTTCTTTATGGTAAAAATTTAAAGTTCAAAGGATGGACAAGAGGAATCAGCTACAAGAGTGCTTTCAAATATGCAAAGCAATAATCAATGCCTTCCACCATTCAACATTTTGTCGAATTGTTCATATTGACAGAATTGTGTTTTAAATGCCAGTTGCATTCTCATGGGATGG
>MU227566.1:309415-324514 GCA_018584345.1 Thuja plicata
TTGCATTCTCATGGGATGGCTTGCAACTACAAAGTCAAAGAACTTTTCAGGTATCTTCTATGTTCTAAATGGATGACCACATCATTATACAGGGTATCCATTAAATGCTTGAACAAAGGGGATATGGCCAATACATACAACAATTTTGAATTCAACTGGAAGTATGCTTGATTGATCAACATAGCATTTGATGGATGAGCCTACAATAAACAAAATGGAAACATTGACAAGCATATAAATTGGGTAAAAGTCAAACAAATGTCCACGTAATATGAGAGTAAACATTTGAAATGTTAAGTGATGCATTTGAATTTAAAAGAAAAGACCCTAGTATGGAGGAATTTCCACAAAAGGACAAAGCAGCGTCCTTGGTGAGAGTTTAGCACCAAAGTTAAAAGATTTGTGTTGATTGAAGAGGATGTTTGTGCTTTCATAAGTAGGGACTGGCATAGATTATATGGGGGAGACATTCAGAATATTCAAAGCTTTCAATACAGGCTACTAATACAATTTGCAAGTTATGGAGAAACAAAGACCGAGCCTACATTAAAAACAACAGCCAGCTTTATGATTGAATAGTATGAAGGATGTTTAAGATGTTTTGTTTAAAATCTGAAAAGAATGAGACCCCACGTAGTAGAAGGAGAGCCACTATTTTGAGTGTTTTAAATTGTAAAAGGGAAAAACTTCATTGCATTATGTGTTGCGCAGGCAATGTATTATGAAGTTTTTAATATTGCAAACTATAAAAATCATGTCAAAGTCTGCGCAGAATTAATTAAAGGAAGGTGCTTTGATATTTTTGTTGAATAAATTGCAAGATACATTGCCAATGGGCTGCGTAAATAGCAGGGAGACTTCTAATGTTTAATGATGTTGTTTATATTAGAGAGAATTGGGGGCTAAAACATTGAATGAATTTGCACAAAGTCTGCGCAGACAGTGAGGGAGGATTTCACACCATTTTTGGGAGGGCATTTTGAATAGAAATCATTGCAAACATTAAACAAGGTTAATCAATGCAGCAGTAGTACAAAGGATATATGAGCTGTTAGACCAGAATGTTCCCAGCCATGCTTGCGCAGATTTTGAAAGGAGGATTGAGTTGTTTAAAAAACCTTGCAAATATATTTTCACAAAGACAATGTGCAGATTTAATGTTTTGAAATCTGCAAACACATCAATGTGAAAAGGTAATGCCATGCTAGTAGCAGAATTGGAGGGAGGATGCAAACTTTAAAACATTAAACCCAAGTTTAGCTTGTAAAATACTTCTCCAGCAGTTTGCGATAGCTTTTTGGAGGTGTGTTTTTAAGTTTTTTTGAATGATTCTAAGTCAAATCTGCAGATGTTACTCCATAGAAAGGGGTGCGCAGACTACTGGAAGACAATCATGGTCTTCATTTGTAGAGAAATAACCCCATTAATGAGAAGTTCTCTTCACACGCTCAGCAAAAATGAGAAACTGTGCATTTCCAATATCCGACATTGTTTTTGTGGTGGGCATTTTTGGTATTTATATACCAAAACACATACATCAAAGGTAAGTATGAGAGCCCAGAGGCTCTTGGCATATCTTTAGAGGCTGGAGGTCAACTTTCATGGACAATACACAGTGTTTTGTGGTGAAATTCGAAAATGGCTTTAAACCATAAGATCTAATATCCCACATTCTTCCCCTGGATGAATTCTGAGATCTTTATATGCAAAAACGAAGACATATGAATTTGAAGAAAGAGGAAGAGGCTATCCATGCATGCCCAGTCATCCAACTGCCTCAGTTTCCATGCTCGAAAATGGAAGAAATCAAATTTTGACAAAAATGGCATATGGAGTTGGTCGCATGGTCACGAGAAGTGCTTGGTTGCCCCATCGCAAGAAGGCTCTGGTCGCGCAGTCGGGAGGCAAGTTGCAGCTAGATGCCAGAATTCAGAGACTTGGCAACTAACCGCTAACGGTTAGTCGCACAGTCGGGAGATGTCAGAATAAGCTGCCGAGACTTGGCATCTAACCACTAGCGGTTAGTCGTGAAGTAGCCAGATGCCAAAGTTGACTGTCGCGACATGGAGATTGCTGCTGGTCACGTGGTCGCTAGATGAGAATTAACCGTCGCATGCTGGTTGCAAGGTCACCCAGGGATGATAGATGAGGGAAAAATGGCTCGTGATTGTGAGACTAAGGTTGTCGCATGGTCGCAAGATGCAATTAATGTTAAAATAAGTAAAGACCAGTTTATGACAGCCAATATGAGCATGCCACATGTCAATTTCTGGTGATTTTTGGCCAAAATCTACATAAAGCTAAGGTTTTCAAAGACTTTGAATTGTGCATAGGATTAATTTTAAAGGGAATTTTATGGTTTGTATTGCAAATATCCATATTTTTATTCCCGGAGGTTTTTTGAAGACACTGGAAATCAGATTTTTGCAGAATAAAGAATCAGATTTGGATAGAATGAAGATCAGAGAATAGGATCAGATTTGCACAAAGGGATGAGACAGAATGCACATTTATTTCTTTTGAAATCAGATTTCTTAGAGCTTTCTAGGATGATTTTTGAGAAGATATTTTTAAAGGGGGATATGACTGGATTTCAAAGATATTTTGCAGATGAGATCAGATTTGGTAGACTTTTCAGTGGAAGAATGAAAGAGCTATTATAAAGATAAAGTCAGATATTTTCTCAGATAGATGAAGTCAATTTTTAAAGATATATAAGATATTTTGAAGACTTGGAAAGATGAGTAAAAGATCAGATTTGAGGAGAGACAGGTGTCAATTGCTCAGAGAGACTAGGATTTTTTCTCTTATTATTTATTCTCTTCTCTTTTCTGTAAAGAGGGTTCTGATTTTAGGTTCCTGTGGAGGTTCCTGGTCTTGTTCTTGTTCCTCTATTTGTCTGGTTCAGTACAAGTTACCATGGGTTTAGAGATTTTATTTGTAAAGCTTGCTTCTTTTTCATGTTTACTTCTTGAGTGTATTGTCTGGATATCTGGAAACAACCTGAGTTAATGAGAATATAGTGCAGTTCCTAATCATTATTCTTGTTTCTTTTAACTGTGGTTTGTGCTCTAGTATAGTTCATTTGTAAGGCATCTAAAATATACCTACTACAAGGTAGTGTGTCTAATCATTTGTGAGTCTTTCTCAAGGAGAGAGTTAAATTTTGTAAATGATTTCAGAGAGCAGGACATAGTTGTAAAGATCAGATGAAGAAGTATTGAGTTGAGTAGATTGTTTGTAAGGCATCCAATCTGGATTGTATGAAGTCTGTAAGGCATTCTTCTGTATTGCATTAGTTTCTTATTGTTGACATATGTTTTCATTGACTCTTTGCCCAAGGAATAGGCACTAATCTAGAGTTTGCTGAGAAAGTGTTTTCTCCATTTAGTGATATACAAATTAATCAATTTCATTTAGTTCTTAGAACAAATGAGCTGAACTCATCAAGGACTTATGTCAGTAGGACAGTGTCCACTTTGTTGATTCTTTAGAGAGTGAATCATCAGGTTATCCCTCTTGAAATCAAAAGGAAGAAGGATGCAAATCCTTTTCTCATTGGTTTATGTTTTCAAAACCATAACCTAGCTTATAGTACTCTATTTTAAGTTAGTCATTGCAATCTGTAAAGTGTTCTATAAGTTGTTACAGTGAGGTTTTTGGTTCATACCCAGTGAATGAAACAATCCACCAAATACATAGGCTAAGATATCAGTAATCTTTAAAAGGTAAAACCTTCCTGAGTCTGTGGAGCTCAAAAATGAAGAAGGATATAATCCAATCCTTAGAAATTAGCCTTTCTCTTGCCTAAAAGAGGTTGCAACTGAGTATACCAGGTATACTGTCATCATTAGGTAAGTGGTGCAAGAAAAGGAGCTAACAAATTGGCGACTCCGCTGGGGAATTGAAAGTGATTAAGTTTATATAAGTAATTTATAGCTTTGCTTTGCTGAATCATCCCAGAGTCTGATTCAAAAAATTGTTATAAAATTCTCACTAAGTGTGAGTGGCGACTCTGAGTTTTCTATTTGATCAGTGCATGCTTAGAAAGAAAATATGAGGAATTTGCAACTCTAATAGACAGTCTTGGAAGATCCTGATGAAGCTTTGTGGTGGTTGGAAAGAAATCCAAGAATAAGTAAAACATTTTCCTCTGCAAGGAGGTGGAAACTCTGTGAGAAAAGAACCTGATGGAGCTGTGAAAGATGCTCTAGATCTGCTTTATTTCTAGTCAAAAGAAAAAGGAGCAGCCGCTACAATTTTGGTCCAGGTAATCTTCATCTTTTTATGAAAGAAAGTTATACAAATGATTATTCTCCATTAAGTGGTTTCAGCACAAAGTAGGAGAACTTTTGAGTTTGGTTACATACTTCAATAAGAAAAGATTTCAGCCGGTTGGAGGTGATGTATTGAAGTATGCTGTTATAAATTTTAGTGGAGAGATTATAGGCTTGCTGCAAGATAGAAATTTGGTTTTCATCCTGATGAATAAATTCTTAAATCGGTGAGAATGGAAGGTTTCAATTCACCTAGTAGGCATCCCATCAGTGGTATCAATATACCTATCTCTACTAGAAGGTACATGCCATTTTGTTTTGATGGCATACGTGGTTTTCCCAATGTTATGCCAAATACAATCAGAGACAAATTGCCAATATTTTGTGGGAAACAACATGATTCAGCAAGTCAGCATATTCAGTTGTTTTTTGATTTGATGGATGATTTTGAGATTGCACATGAAGATGTTTATATGAAATTGTTTGTCCAGACTTTAAGAGATGATGCTCATGAGTGGTTTTCTTTTTTACCAGCATATTTGATATCCTCTTGGAGTGAGTTGCATTCATCCTTCATATTGCAATTCGGTCAAAGGGTAAATGCACATATTGCATTTACTAAGTTGTTACAAATTAGGATTGAGAATGAAGAAATGGTTCCTAATTTTAACATCAGATTCGGAAAAGTTTATAATGATATCCCTGAAAATTGTAGACCCAATGATCAAGTGTGTGTATTTATCTACTTTGATGCATTTCATGAAGATATGAGCTATTTATTGCGGGATAAAGAACCTACGACTTTGCATCAAGCATTCATGGCAGCTATAGAGATTGAAAATAACATGAAGTATGGACTGACAAAGAACCATTTCTCTAAAGGTGCTGGCCAGCAAGATGCATTTTAAAGTAGAAGAGAATGTCATGTTGAAGTTTCAAATTCATATCAGCATGTAGTATGCCCTATTGTTACAAATAATATTGTTGAAACTTCAGACTTAAGAACATGTGCTGTTGGAGTTTCTTCATCACAAAGAGTTGATTCTATTTTTGTTGAAAGGAACACATGTGTTTGTGATGTTACAGCAGTAGGTGATAAATTTGATTCACTTGATGTTTCCCAAATGCACGAGTCTTATAGGAATGAAGAAGCTGAAAGCTGTGTTTCAACTGATGAGAACACCAGTGTTGATATGTTATGGCATGAGGGGGAATCAAATGAAATTGGAAGTGATGAGTATGTAGCACAGTCTAGTGATGATGATGAGGCTGAAACTTGTTATCCAAGTGAAGGTGAGGACAATGAAAGTGTTTGTCCATTTTCCTACGAGTCCGATGCAACATGGGAAGAAGAGAGTAGTGATGGGACTGAGTTTTCTCATGAAAGTGAAGGTAGAGTTCTTTCTTCCAAATATGAAAATGATGTTTTATTCCTGCATGGTATAAATCAGCTTTTAGTTGATAGTTTTGAAGGAATTTCATCATTGCAATATGAGCCTAAAGAATTAGTTGAAGAATGCATTTCACATAATGATGAGTTACCTAGTTGTGAAAAGAAATGCCAGGAAGTTGTAAATGACTTTTCTTCCTCATATGTTGTAAGTACACATGATGTTGAAAATAGTTTCAAGGTGTTTATTAACCCACTCTATGATGAGGATGTTGATATGGATTAGCCCATCATATGTCAAAATGTGTACAAGGGTGCTTTGCATGAAATTATCAATTCGCTTTTTGAAAAGCTTGATGAAGTTTCAGATTTGGCTAGTTGTGATCTTGATGATAAATCTAGTTGTGATCTTGATGATGGTATGGTGTTATACTACAGAAAGAAATCAGATTGCTTCTCTTCTAGTTGTGACCATGATTATGATGAAAATGTTGTGTTCACTGACGAAAGATATGATCAAGTAATTGTTGAAAATCAGCCGGCATGTAATGACAAGTTTTATGATGATTACTTTCATGTTGTTGATTCAGTGTGTGATTGTGAGGATACACTGGAAGATTGTGGAGTAATTTCTGAGGCTGATGTTGATGAAATGTGTGAATAAAAGTCTGATTACTCATTTGATAGTCGGTTGGATATACAAGGTGAGTTACAAATTCATGACATATATGACTCATGTGGTGAAGTAGAGTTTGAGCACTTTATATTTCTGATTGATAGCATGCATGAATCCGTTTATGAGGATGAACTTCAGTTTGATATTAGTGTTCATAAGCATGCTGATGTATATTTTCATAGTGAACAAGATAAAGAGAGTGTGTCTGGTTTTTATATCCACTATGAAAATGAAGAAAGTTATTTTTTTCCCAATAAGGAGATTGTAGGTGTGCATGAAATTGGTGAAACTGATATCAATAATACTTTCAGCTTGTCTCAAGAAAATATAAATGAAAATCAGGTTTATGACAGATGCAAGTGTTGATTTTAGTTGTGGAGATGTTTTGGACCCCTTGTAGATAATATACATGTTGCATAGTTGCTTTCCCTTTCAGTTGTGTGTTTGCTTTCAGTTAGAGGTTTCCTTGTTTTTGAGAAAAGAGAAAAGTTTTGAGAAGTGTCAGTGAAAAGAGGAAAGAGAAAAGGGTAAAATCTGATTTGAAGTTTTGGGGTGGTCTGCTACTCTAGAGATCTATGGTTCTCAGTATAAACTTACATTTAACCATCCTCAATCAGAGCCACTATTGGTACTCCTAAATTTGGAACAAATTTGGAGTGACCATGTATGATTTTTAGACAAGCAAAAGTGAATACCCTTGAAATTTTGTTTGAGAAGGCTCAGTTAGAGTGCTTGTAAAAGATGCCCAAATGATTTTCATGAGATACAAATTGGGGAGAGGCTTTAATGCCTTCCATTTGACATATGCAGTGGGTCCCAGCTCCTGATTTCCAATTCTGACATGTTTATGGACTAGTCATTTTGAGGGGGTCACCTAATTCTGCATTTTGCTAAAATTGTCATTTTGCTGTCCGGAGCCTACTTTGCTTCTGAGTATCTTACACCCTATTGAATTTCATAAGCCATCACTTTGGGAATGTTTAGCATGCATATCAGAGAGCTTATGTTTCAGATCTTAAATCATTCTGAATCCATTTAACAAGTTTTCATACTTCCCAAAGTTGGTTGCTCAGAACTGTTTGCATTTTTGTTCTGCCTAGAAATCTGAATAGCCCATTTTGACATGTTACAACTTTTGACCAATTCACCCAATTAAGAAAATTCCTTTTGTACTGTGTTCCATTGGTCACACACTCCATATTTTCCAGTCTGCAGATCTTTATGAAATCAGATGACAAGTTTTCTAGAACCATTCTGATAGTGATTAATTCTGATTTCCTGTGTTTTCAAATGCAGAATTGCTAAGTTGTCCACTTTGAGGTGTTGAAAGTTTATATCCGGGTGAACATTTTGGATAATTGAGTTTTCCTTTGTATTTTAAACATAGGAGTGTACCTATCTAAATATTTATAGACTCCTACCAATCCATTTATCCACTTTGCCAGAGCCTTTCCATTTCCAGTTTATTGAAGTTTCACGGAAAATGCAGAATTTAGAATTAAATGGCCTACTTTGTGGTCTCCTTATTTTCAACCAGTTTAAGGTCAGACATAATTGAATATGGATTTTCATTCTAGACCTAGGAATTAATTCCTTTGAAGATTCCCAAACTTTGATCAATCCAGTTGATCACTTTGCTTCGCTGATTCCAGATTCAGTTTCTACTTCTTCACTGTGTTAAAATTTAGAAAGTGTTTAACGTGCTATCTTTGCAGATTGGTATCAGTTGAATGGTTTCTTTTTAGAGGAAGGAAAATGAGGATTCTTGTTCCACATGTGGCATTCAATCAGGTTCCAGAGGTTGAGTTTCTAAAAGATCGTTTTGATGACCCTATGAATTCATTTTCAAAAGGCAGTTTGCTCAGTTTGCAATGCGGAAAAGAGTTAAGTTTGCAAAATGGTCTTTTTAAGGAAATGATAAATTTCTGTCTGAAAGATGTTTTTAGGGTCTGATCATGGGAACATCCTCATTGCACAAGAATTTACTATTTGACCTAATGGTGAATTTTCAGAGCTTGTTTCAATGTTTTTGCAATAGTATATCCGGATGAAATTTATGTTGTTTCCGCATTTGTACCGATGAAGTTTTCTGGAAGGCTAAGTTTGTACTGTTATATCTAGTGCCTGAAGATGAATTTGGTGAAATCCTTCTGCATATGTATTCAATGGTAATCAATGAATCTTCTTGCCAGGTGATGAGGTCAGATTGCTTGTTTCAGTGAATTTTTGAGGCTAGTTGCCATAATAGTGGTCGATTTGCCTAAGTACTAAAATGATTATACGGTCACCACTTTGTTCTTTATGGTAAAAATTTAAAATGCAAAAGGATGGAAAAGAGGCATCAGCTACAAGAGTGCTTTCAAATATGCAAAGCAATAATCAATGCTTCCATCGTTCAACATTTTGTCGAATTGTTCATATTGACAGAATTGTGTTTTAAATGCCAGTTGCATTCTCATGGGATGGCTTGCAACTACAAAGTCAAAGAACTTTTCAGGTATCTTCTATGTTCTAAATGGATGACCACATCATTATACAGGGTATCCATTAAATGCTTGAACAAAGGGGATATGGACAATACATACAACAATTTCAAATTCAACTGGAAGTATGCTTGATTGATCGACATAGCATTGGATGGATGAGCCTACATTAAAAAAAATGGAAACATTGACAAGAATATAAATTGGGTAAAAGTCAAAAAAATGTCCATGTAATATGAGAGTAAACATTTGAAATGTTAAGTGATGCATTTGAATTTAAAAGAAAAGAGCCTAGTATGGAGGAATTTCCACAAAAGGACAAAGCAGCGTCCTTGGTGAGAGTTTAGCACCAAAGTTAAAAGATTTGTGTTGATTGAAGAGGAAGTCTGTGATTTCATAAGTACGGATTGACATAGATTATATGGGGGAGACATTCAGAATATTCAAAGCTTTCAATACAGGCTACTAATACAATTTGCAAGTTATGGAGAAACAAAGACCGAGCCTACATTAAAAACAACAACCAGCTTTATGATTGAATAGTATGAAGGATGTTTAAGATGTTTTGTTTAAAATCTACAAAGAATGAGACCCCATATAGCAGAAGGAGAGCCACTATTTTGAGTGTTTTAAATTGTAAAAGGGAAAAACTTCATTGCATTATGTGTTGCACAGGCAATGTATTATGAAGTTTTTAATATTGCAAACTATAAACATCATGTCAAAGTCTGCGCAGAATTAATTAAAGGAAGGTGCTTTGATATTTTTGTTGAATAAATTGCAAGATACATTGCCAATGGGCTGCGTAAATAGCATGGAGACTTCTAACATTTAATGATGTTTATATTAGAGAGAATTGGGGGCTAAAACATTGAATGAATTTGCACAAAGTCTGCGCAAATAGTGAGGGAGGATTTCACACCATTTTTGGGAGGGCATTTTGAATAGAAATCATTGCAAACATTAAACAAGGTTAATCAACGTAGCAGTAGTACAGAGGATATATGAGTTGTTTGACCAGAATGTTTTCTAGCCATGCTTACGCAGATTTTGAAAGGAGGATTGAGTTGTTTGAAAAACCTTGCAAATAAATTTTCACAAAGACAATGTGCAGATTTAATGTTTTGAAATCTGCAAACACATCAATGTGAAAAGGTAATGCCATGCCAGTAGTAGAATTGGAGGGAGGACACAGCAAAATTGGAGGGAGGATGCAAAATTTAAAACATTAAACCCAAGTTTAGCTTGTAAAATACTTCTGTAGCAGTCTGTGATAGCTTTTTGGAGGTGTGTTTTTAAGTTTTTTTGAATGATTCTAAGTCAAATCTGCAGATGTTAATCCATAGAAAGGGGTGCCCAGACTACTGGAAGACAATCATGGTCTTCATTTGCAGAGAAATAACCCCATTAATGAGCAGTTCTCTTCACACCCTTAGCAAAAATGAGAAACTGTGCATTTCCAATATCCCACATTGTCTTTGTGGTGGGCATTTTTGGTATTTATATACCAAAACGCATACATCAAAGGTAAGTATGAGAGCCCAGAGGCTCTTGGCATGTCTTTAGAGGCTGGAGGTCAACTTTCATGGACAATACACAGTGTTTTGTGGTGAAATTCGAAAATGGCTTTAAACCATAAGATCTAATATCCCACATTCTTCCCCTGGATGAATTCTGAGATCTTTATATGCAAAAACGAAGACATATGAATTTGAAGAAAGAGGAAGAGGCTATCCACACGTGCCTAGTCATCCGACCGCCTCAGTTTCCATGCCCGAAAATGGAAGAAATCAAATTTTGATGAAAATGGCATATGGAGTTGATTGCATGGTCACGAGAAGTGCTTGGTCGCCCAGTCGCAAGAAGGCTTCGGTCGCGCAGTCGAGAGGCAAGTTGTAGGTAGCCGCTAGAATTTAGAGACTTGGTGACTGACCACTAACGGTTAGTCGCATAGTCGGGAGATGTCAGAATAAGCCACCGAGACTTGGCGACTAACCGCTAGTGGTTAGTCGCGAAGTAGCCAGATGCCAAAGTTGACTATCGTGACATGGAGATTGTTGCTGGTCGCGTGGTCGCTAGATGAGAATTAACCACTGCATGCTGGTCGCGAGGTCACCCAGGGATGATAAATGAGGTAAAAATGGCTCGTGACTATGAGACTAAGGTTGTCGCATGGTCTCCAGATGCAATTAATGTTAAAATAAGTAGAGACCAGTTTATGATAGCCAATATGAGCATCCCACATGTCGATTTCTGGCCAAAATCTACATAAATCTAAGGTTTACAAAGACTTTGAATTGTGCAAAGGATTAATTTTAAAGGGAATTTTATGGTTTGTATTGTAAATATCCATATTTTTATTCCCGGAGGTTTTTTGAAGACACTGGGAATTAGATTTTTGCAGATTAAAGAATCAGATTTGGACAGAATGAAGATCAGAGAATAGGATCAGATTTGAACAAAGGGATGAGATAGAATGTACATTTATTTCTTTTGAAATCAGATTTCTTAGAGCTTTCTGGGATGATTTTTGAGAAGATATTTTCAAAGGGGGATATGACTAGATTTCAAATATATTTTGCAGATGAGATTAGATTTGGTAGACTTTTCAGTGGAAGAATGAAAGAGCTATTATAAAGATAAAGTCAGATATTTTCTCAGATAGATGAAGTCAATTTTTAAATATATATGAGATATTTTGTAGACTTGGAAAGATGAGTAAAAGATCAGATTTGAGGAGAGACAGGTGTCAATTGCTCAAAGAGATTAGGGTTTTTTCTCTTATTATTTATTCTCTTCTCTTTTCTGTAAAGAGGGTTCTGATTTCAGGTTCCTATTTTGGTTCCTGTGGAGGTTCCTGGTCTTGTTCTTGTTCCTGCATTTGCCTGGTTCAGTACAAGTTACCATCGGTTTGGAGGTTTTATTTGTAAAGCTTGCTTATTTTTCATGTTTACTTCTTGAGTTTATTGTCTGGATATCTAGAAACAACCTGAGTTAATGAGAATACAGTGTAGTTCCTACTCATTATTGTCTTATCTCTTTTAACTGTGGTTTATGCTCTAGTATAGTTCAGTTGTAAGGCATCTGAAATATACCTGCTATAAGGTAGTGTGTCTAATCATTTGTGAGTCTTTCCCAAGGAGAGAGTTAAACTTTGTAAATGATTTTAGAGAGCAGGACATAGTTGTAAAGATCAGATGAAGAAGTATTGAGTTGAGTAGATTGTTTGTAAGGCATCCAATATGGATTGTATGAAGTCTGTAAGGCATTCTTCAGTATTGCATTAGTTTTATTGTTGACATATGTTTTCATTGACTCTTTGCCCAAGGAATAGGCACTGATCTAGAGTTTGCTGAGCAAGTGTTTTCTCCATTCAGTCATATACAAATTAATCAATTTCATTTAGTTCTTAGAAAAAATGAGCTGAACTCATCAAGGACTTATGTCAGCAGGACAGTGTCCACTTTGTTGATTCTTTAGAGAGTGAATCATCAGGTTATCCCTCCCGAAATCAAAAGGAAGAAGGATGCAAATCCTTGTCTTATTGGTTTATGTTTTCAAAACCATAACCTGGCTTATAGTACTCTATTTTAAGTTAGTCATTGCAATCTCTAAAGTGTTCTATAAGTTGTTACAGTGAGGTTTTTGGTTCATACCCAGTGAATGAAACAATCCACCAAATACATAGGTTGAGATATCAGTAATCTTTAAAAGGTAAAACCTGCCTGAGTCTGTGGAGCTCAAAAATGAAGAAGGATATTATCCAATCCTTAGAAATTAGCCTTTCTCTTTCCTAAAAGAGGTTGCAACTGAGTATACCAGGTATACTGTCATAATTAGGTAAGTGGTGCAAGAAAAGGAGGTAACAGAATCCATTTCTTGACACCTCCCATGAGGAGTATCAACTTGTAATCCCATGGATTTCATGATTTCTACTAGCATAACAGTGTTTGATGCTCCTGAATCTATCATGCAACTTTTTTAGCTTCTTACCACTAATTACCAGTGTTAGAAAAAATGGATCAACAACTTTTGGAGAAGTATTTGTATTTAGAAAAATCTGAGGAATCTCATAAATCATCACTTAAGGTTCTTTTCCCTTGTTATTTGTTTTCTTTTCAACATGCTCTTTACTTTGAATTTTCAGTGGGGACACACTGTTCAACACTGATAAGACCTTTTCTTTGTGTTCTTTTATTCTCATCATTTCTAAAAATGGGACCTTTACAGTCATCTGAGACATACAATGGTCCATATCAACTGGAGTGTATTTTACATCTGAGGACTTTGGTTTATCAATAATAATATTATTTTCCTCTATCTCTATATTCAAAGTGGGTTATTCTTTCTTAGATTTTGTATTTTCAACTTTGAGAGAAGAAGTACCTATTTCTTGCACCTTGGTTTTTCCCTCATGTACAGGATTAGACTCAATAGCTTTATTTACAACTTTGACCTTAGGTTTATTCACATTTTCCCCAGGTCCATCTTTCTTTGGTACATACTTGGTATCTGTCTTATTTTCCTTGATAAAAACACCAGATCATTGACTACCAACACCATCAACTACTATGTTCCTTAGGTGATAGTTACTTTTTGCTTTGTTCACTAAGTTTGCTGTGATTCTAACTTTTTCTTCATCTGAAGCCTTTCTTACTAATGGAATATCTTGACTATTTTGAGCACAAAATTTTATATGATCATCTTCTTCTACTTCACTATCTAACAAGGTTTTCTGTTAATGAGCTTCTACCCTACCTTGTGAGCCATATATGTCATGATTTTCAATTTCATTATCAGAGTCAACTTCATGACATGAATAAGCATGAGTCATATTGTAATCACATTTCTCACTTTCATCTTTTTTTTGTTCTTCATTTGCTTTTAAATCCAAAGAAACAATGCAAAAACTACGATTATGCAGGGCTTCACAAGCCTCACACCAGAAGTCATCATTACACAAATGAACATCATTTTTGTGTAAAGGGCCAGGAGTCCTATTTTTAGGTTTTTCTTTTCTTAGTGAAGCAATAGGATTTCCATCCTTAAAATAAGTTTCATAAGGATGATTCTGCATCCTATTCTGTGGATTATAAATGTTATTATAGGATGGTCTATTATTTTTAGGAGATTTATATTCCTTATACTCAGGTTCTTTTTTATTACTCCTACTAAACTGTGCATCATCTCTCCTCCCTAATTTACCAGATACCCTTCTATTCATCTCTATGTTTACTGCTATTTTGTATGCATTAGTAAGGGTTATAGGATTCTTATCTCTAAGAGAATACCCCATTTTTGAATCAAAAGCATTTAAATAGGTAGCTATATATACCTTTTCATCCAACTTTATCTTCTAAAACAACTTGTGCATAGCTCTTTGAAATCTGGTATTGAATTTAGTAGCCTCTTCATTATAATTATTTTTTATGTTATTGAACTCATTCAATAAGAATCCTTCATTAGTCTTGTCACCATATTGATCTTTGAGTAACTCAATCAATTCTTCCCTAGAAGCCACATAACCATTAGATAAACTTATAAACCATTCCCTAGTATCTTCTACTAGAGATTGAACAAAGAGCTTCATTAAAAAATCTTCATGAGTAATATTTAAATCATCTATGAAATCAATAAATTTTCACAAATGCACTTCACATGAGATGACATCATTTCCTACAAATTTTGGGAGCTTTTCCCCCACATCTTTAGGTAATGCATTGGGATATCCAAGAATACCAATAAAATTAATTTTTTTATACCTTTCAGGATGTAATGGCTTCCATTGAAATTTGTCATCATCTTGGAAAGTGGTAGATTTAGCTTTTGAAGATGTGGTGTTTTCATTTCAAGTATACGAATAGTTAGAAAACTGCAAGAAATCAATTTTCTTTTTCATCTCTAATGTTGCAGCTTCAACTTCTGCTTTCTCAAGCATCTTTTCCATGGTTTCCTTTTCTTTTCTTAATCACTCAAGATCAATGTCTAATTTAGACATTTGCTCTATTAGGCCTTTATGTACTTTTGGTTCTTCAGCTTTTCTTTCAGTAACTTTTTGTTTTCCTTTATCTCTAGCATTTTTTGAACTAGAAGCTTTGTGAGTAGTTGGTATTTCTTGGTCTCTTTGAGACCTTTCCATATTTTTTATACACTAGTACAAAAACAACAATATATGACCAAATAAACTACCAAAAATTGTAGATAAATGACCAAATTTGGTCACGTGACCACTGGTAGTTTATTGCCGGTCATTTATCTCGTGACCAAATTTAT
>MU227566.1:344561-356685 GCA_018584345.1 Thuja plicata
ACAAAATATTTACGGACTATCTACAAACTATTTACATACGCACAGATTGTCTACAAAGTATTTACAAACTATTTACGAGATATTTACAAGATTATTACACCTGCACAGAAGGCGGACAACCTTCCGGCAGAGCCGACCCACCAACGGGCGGCAAAACCAGAGAAACAACCGAGAGACCAAACAGATGAAAAATGGAAGAAAGCCAACCGAAAACAGAATGAAATGGACGCAAAACAAGGACGAGCGAAACACAGAAAACCAGGAAAACAAGAGCAAAGCGAAGAGGAAGGAAGGGAGAAACCAACCTGGGAACGCAGAAGGCGGAGGATAGGTAGATTACCAGAAGAGCTCTGCAATAGCTCTGAATTGTCGAGCCCGTCAAGATCACCACCTCGGAGCACTAGCACACGTCTGAGAACAGTAGGCGTTAACCCTGATTACTGCAAATCTTTCTGTAACTGCTCTGCTAATCGCTTTGAAAATCGCTCAATTTCTCTCTTAGTGCTCAAATATTTTAAACGCGGTAAGTGTGAAAATGACAGGCAGGTCTATTTATACCCGTGGTAAAAACATAATCCTCCGCACTCCGGAACTTCCAGGTTAAGCAAAACATCCGGACTCCGGGCCCGGGGATTCCTTATGATGATGTTTCTAGGGACTAGGAACATCATCGCAAACAATCCCGGAGTTCGGAATCGAACTTCCCACCAAAAGGCAACCTCCGGGATCCAGGATCCTGGAGAGGAAAACGAACCAAGGAAACGACACAATCCGGGGAAGAAAACCCCAGAGGAAGGGAGCAAAAAGGAAAAGAAAGACAAGGCAAAGCCACCACAAAAGCAAAACCCGAAAAAAAAAGGGGGACCCAACATTTTGCACACAAAATGTAGGGACGGGGATGCAGGGCATAACAGATCCTCTGTTCAAGGAATCAACAAACTAAACTATATCCTTAAAATACAATTACTTGAGTTGAATATATGTTTGAAGTGTAAATGATTTAGTAATTTAAAATCTTGGTTGGATAATGAAGTAATTACTTATCCAACTATAAACCAGTGCCCGATCCTAGGGCTATGAGTCAATATCTGGTATAACTCCATAGTAAGGTGATCAATAAAATACTTGCAACAAAGATAAAATGCCTTATAGATTATCCTCTTTCTATAACTTTCTCATCAAATCCTTTAACTAATGGTAAGTTCTCTGGGGTCACTTGAAATAATTAATTCTTCCTTGAAGGAGCTCATAAACGACTGCACAACCACCTTGTGATCAGTATGTCTAAGTGCCTTACAAATAAACATACTTGAGAACTATAACATAAATGAAAAGAGACAAATCAAATGTAGAAAAGAGATTGCAAAATATTTGTATCAATGTCTTAGTGCTTCAAATACATTCAGATAGACAAATTGTATAGAGGCTTAGACAAATTTAGTAGTCTGCCTTGTAATATATTTCAATAATCTTCCAAATCAAACCCTTTACAAAATGATACAAGAGATCTATATATAGTCTCAAACCATCTTGGAATCCTTAAAATAAGGATGCAACAAGCTTCGGATGGTTTGAAAAACCTAACCCTAAAAAACATATAAAAGACAAAAGACAAGAAAGAACCAAGCGGTGGACAAACAAAATTGAAGAATAAAATCTGATTCAGATCTTTGTCTTCTTGTGGATGCTGGCACATTTGTCTCCATATGTTCAGGATAGCTTCTGATATTTTTAGCAAGACCTAGTGACCGTCAATACAGGCTATCTTACACTAGTCTTCAAGATAGCTAACCTTCCTGTGCTAAAAGAACAAGTGCTAGATGTCTTTTACTCTATATCTAAGATGTCCAATTCAATGTCAACAGATTTATTCTTTCTTGTTTTTGTCACTGTATCCCATGCTATGAATTTTGCATCAGTAGGCCAATTAAAGTTCTGAATACTTTCAAGTTTTACCTTTAATATGTCCCACCTAGCATCAGTAATACTATTGACATCTGAAACAAATTTATTGAAATCTATTTCAGCCTTAAAGGCTTCATCTAAGATCATATTATATCTCTCCATATCTAATTCACCTTTCTCAAAGATATATACCTCTTTACTAGGCATTACATTGTCAAACTCTAAGATCTATGCCCCTAATGGCTTGATTTGATTGTACTTTGCCCCTATTGATGGCACAAATTTATTATAATTAGGCCCAAACATCTATATTCTGGCCTCAAGCTGATTTACTTTACCCTTAAAAAATGAAAAATTAAATCTTATCTTTCTATCTCCTCTACCACTTGGACTACTATCTCTGACTGCTCTGATCTCAATGGTTGAAAGCATGCTAACCTCTCAAATAAACTTGTTCTAACTGACCATGTTGCATAATACGGGTTCAAAATTGTAACAAAATTATTTACCTCAGCTTGCAAGCCTGGAAACGTTCCATAGGCATCATATACTACATCAGCCTTATCCTTTATTACATGTATTCTATGCTGCAATATTTTCATTAAGGATCCCAAAACTTCTTAATTTTGCTTATCAATGCATTGCTCTAATTCAGCTGCTATAAAATACCATGTATCCTCTATTTGCACCTCAATACTTGCAACCTCTTTAGGTTCTACAGGGATAAAATTAGGCTTTTCCAGCAACTATTGTGTCAATTCACTTATTAATTTTTCCTGCTCATTGATCTTAATTAAACACAACTCCCTGTCCTTAGATATGGAGTTGGTTTCACTATATAGCTTATTGAATCTTTCTGACAATTGGGCATTGTTGGCCTCATTTAATTGTGCAAAATGGGCGAGTACTTGGGAAATTTCCAAGTCTCCACTTTTTTAGACAGACCAAATGATCTTATCCCCATCCATTTTCTCTTGAATGTTCAACACAGATGGATTTTGATCTTTTGGAGCTAAGCTCCACATTGTCAAGGCGTGGGATCTTGGATCATATCCAAATCCTTTAATCATTTCCCCAACATGTACTTCTGATGAGAATTTTACATTAGGTTGTTTTCTTATTTGGTCTATAATAAAGGTTGAGGGCAAATCGCATCCTTCTACAAATAACATACCACTGGATTTACCCAAATTGTCTTGCCTCCTCAGGTGTGAGTTTCTCTGACTCTGGATCATAATTTTGCAATTCTAGCAAGGCCTCTTTTGTAACTGGGTCTCCTCCCTCTAACTTTAGGTGTGAACCCACTTGTTTATGTTTGTTCCAAATAAGGAACTCTTTAAACTCTTTTTTCTTGATGAATTTATCATCACTCAAAAATTCCTGCTGATGCAACAACCTCTCATCAGTACAAGTAAGAAGAGGCACCTCAATTTCTTCTTCATTGTCCTTTTGCAATTTCTTGCCTTGCCTTATTTTCTTTCTCAGCTAATGGTCATAAGGCCTATCACTTGTAATGAGGGCACCAATTTTGTCCTTTTTCTTCTCTTTCTTCTTATAATGTGAAGGCTCCCCTATTTCAACTCTTTTCTTCTTTAGTGGAGGCTCATTGGTAACCTCAACCTTAGGCACCTCTGTCAAATCAATTACATTTTCTTCCTTTGCTCCTTGTTTTCCTTCTGCTGGTTGATCCTCAATTAATGACTGATCCATTGGAGGGGGCTAGGTACTGAGTACCCTCCTTCATTGTCCTCTTCATATTCTGATGAAGAGTGCTCTTCCTATCTTTTATCCTTAACAACAAGCACATCTTATAATTGTTCACACAACACATTGTGAGATTCAATCATAACATCCATTATTTTCAAATATGGTAGGTTTGGGAAGAAACCCCCAAAAGAGATTCTTTTTCTCTTCACCTATCTTTCTAAATCCATTAATTCATTAAACTTATCAGTCCTTAGACTGACCTCCTCTGCTCCATTATGTTTCTAATGAGATCCTCCTCCATGCACTACTCATGTTCCTTGTTAAATGGAATGGTAGGAGTTAGGAGCTTTCTGGCACTTACTATAAACTCTTCTGTGTCCATAAATCTACACAAGGATAGATTCATTATGTAGTGGTTCATCCACTCATTCACTAGATCCACTGCCCTCTTTCCAATTGAAAAATTAAATATTTTGAACTGCCTAGGGGTAAATCTACCTTTCCTGTGAGGAGCAAGGTGTTCACTATCTACTAGAATCAATTGTCTAATAAATTCCATTGCTACAATCCTGTGTGGAACATGGAATGGGAGAATGTGGGGTGGGTGAGTTCAACCATACACCCTTATCAAAGTGTAATTATTCTCATAGAATAAGTCTCCCTAGTTGTGGTCTCCTGGCCATTTGTCTACATATTCACATGGCCTCAATAATTTTAATAGCTTTACTGGTAGCCTTGTCTTTTCCACACCTATGGCCTTAAGGATTGGATATATCATCCAATATTCAAAAGCACAAAAATAATTTTCTCTGGAAGTGTAGTTCCATACTCTCAACCAAAATTGTAGAGGGTTAGCTTGATTATGAAAAAATCTCTGTGGCCTCAATTTGTTGCAATCCACCAGAGGGAAATTATAGTATAGGATCAAATGAATTAGTATGGAATAATGCATGAAATTAGGGTTTTTTCTCATTCTTCTAGATTTGAACAAACCCTTCATTCATTATATCAATTATATATTGGATGTAATCATAGCTGGTGTTGATATGAGGGATCTACATATCTAACACAATCATGAGGATATTTGAGGTGATCATCTCTGGCCCTGTATCTAACCCTAAAACTTGGCATAATGCATAGGATATGTACTTGATATAAAAATTTAATCCTTATAGAATTAAGGAGCAGTCCTTGGGATAGTTTCTATATGATTTTTCATTCTTTTAGGCACATGATTCTCTTGAACCAACCTAGATGTAACCCCAGACTCCCTTTCATATCTATTTTTTAAAATCTTCAAATTGATCTCCGTAGACATGGGGTAAAAAAAATTGAATGACACCATGAATGAGTTCCTATCTAGGGTTACCAAGGGTTTCCCATTACTCTTCTTAATTTTCTTGGTGAGGACATCATACCTACTGGATAACTCTAGCATGAGATCAGGATTAACAAACACATCTAGTACTAATACCTTAGCCAATCCACATGTCCAAGGGTTTGAAATTGGCACAGGTTCATCACTATTCTTAAAAAAAGTAATTAAATAATGAATAGCCAGAAGATGCTGGGGTTTTTGCATCCCTAATACATGATAAATCACCCAGAAGGATATCGACATTTACCTTTTTGTTTTGGCTTGATCCTACCAGCAATGTGAGAAATTCATCAGAATAGTTTCTTTTTCCTTTGTTGTCATCTTTGACATCTCCACTGCTCCCACTAGTAGAAGATACACTTAGTGCTTGACTCATCTTGTTCTGTTTTGATCACCTTTATTCTTACCAATATTGAAACTAATCTTCTTCAAACCCTCACCATAAACTGCCAACTACTCTATGAATTAAACAATTTAGCACTGCAAACACTGCTTATCACTAAAAATTACTAAGATTCTAGACTGAAAACCTGCTTGTTTCACTCCTCAAATTCTAGTAACTCTACTTTTTTGCACACGCTGATTTCTTAGCAAATTTGCTCTGAAAACTTGAAAGCTGGTGAAGTAAAATGACAATAGATACACTTACTTATATCTAAGAAATCAATGCAAACATCTCTTTGTGATTTACAAATTTTAAATTCAATCAATTCTCTCATAAGTTTACATACTATGAAATCAACTCAATTTCTAGCCGTGGCATTCAAAATTGACAAGTAATCAATTTTTCATGAGTGTATTTGCATATTTAAACCTTATAATATTCGAAAGCATTTTGAAAATAAAATATGTTTGGTTGTCTTGAATACGGCTCAGCTACCTTTTCCATCATGGAAAAATCTCTTGTTTCCTATTGGATGGAAACTGCACCTTTTGGCGCTGCAAAAAAGTCATCACTTTAACTCTTCTTCTATTTTTGGTGACCTCGCGACTATGTTGTCTCTTTATTGGTGAGACATTCCCTTAACTTTGATTTCATCACAAGACTGGGTGACTGAAGCCTTAATAACTCTTTTAAAACCTTTAGTTTTCAAATTAGAGACTTGGCGACTGAAGCCTTTATCTCCTTGTCTCTGCAAAAGTTTTCACTTATAACAATTTTATAGAGACAACTCGACTGTCGTTGATCTTCCTTCATCTGCATCTGACGGTTATCACCAAATCTCTAGATCTTCACTACAAACCCTAATATATCATGAGATATTGTGATCATCATCTCTAAGTCACTAAATGTTATTTAGAGACCAGGCGACTATACCTTTATAACTGATGCATACCTTTTGAACATGTGTCTCAATATATACTTTGTCTCTTAATCTCTGAATCCCTTTTGATTTTTCAAATTTCATCAATGACTTAATGACTACCGTTGATTTCCTTTTGATATAATGATTTTAGCTAGATCTCATGATCATTCAATTAACTCACATTTGACTCAGACACTTCACGACTGCTTTAATATGAAACTCAGCTTTAACTTTAGTTTACTTAAGAGACTACATGACTGTGCAAACTCAGTGTCACTGGATAATTTTCAAACTGCAGGGTTAATCCGGAGACCTCCCAACTACCAGACGATTAAAATTTAGATCAACAGTTTTCACTAAGTCTCATGTCTTTTAACTTAACTCACATTTTATTTGGAGACAAAGAGACAAGAGTGAAACTTTAACATTTCAACTTAACTCATAACCTGGATTAATTTTGGAGACAACGCGACTGAGAAAACTCAAAGTCGCCATATAAATTCACTAACTCTAATTTCATCCAAAGACAATCCAACCACCGTTAGATTTTCTTTGCATTGGACGATTGTCTCTAAGTCTCCAAATAACTGAAGGTATATTCTTTTCTTAAGGAGACAACCCGACTAAAGGGAAATCGCCAAGTCTCATAAAATAAAGGAATATTCTGATTTAATACAGAGACTTCATGACCAAAGGTAATGACATGGAATAAACACATGCTTTAAGTGATCGGAAAAGGTAACAACAAAATAGAATATTTTCACAAAATTAGGGATTTTTGCTATTTTCGAGCAGGGATGACCTTAGCCTTAAGGTTTTTGACATTTTTTTGATTTTCAGGCTTAAAGGTCATGATTTGCAAAGGGATTTTGACTACTATGGACAACATTTTCAACCCTTAACAATGGATACAACTAAGAACTTCAAAATTTTTAGGGAAAACTCAAAAACTGGAAATACAACCAACAGACACATTGACCAAAGTCAGCAATGCTATATCAACAAATACTGCACTATCATTCCAACATATCATTTTTTTAGTTGATTATTGTGTTCATTCATACTAATTATAATTGCAATAAAAATCAACATACTAATGTAGACAACATCTCATATCAGATTGCAACATGAATTGTCAATCATAGTACATAATGAAAAATGCTTCGTATTTGATGATATAATGAATCTGAACAAAATGTAAATGCAAAGTCCTAACTGCACATTATGGAAACCATATGTATAGGTGTGAATGGGAATTTTAGTCCTGACCACACATTGAAATGCATGTAAAGGCATCTACAGTTGGGGGTAAAACCCTCGATTACATATTAAAAAGCAAGTTGAATTACAATTGAAGATAAAAAAAACCTGACTTTTTACAAAGATAATGAAAATTGATAAGTAGGATATGTTTTCCACAACAATTCAAATTGTGATATTGCTACCAGGATTCAACTGTATAGTTTTTTTAGTCAAACTCATTGATCCATATTTCATGAGTAGTGGTTGACATGAAACCATATCTCATGACAATGGATAGAATACTACTCATGAAACATGGGTCAATGAGTTTGACTCAAAAAACTACACAGTTGAATCTTGATAGAAATGTCACAAGATAATGAAAAGTTTTGACAAAGATTTAATGGGAGATGTAGTCGGGTATAAAAATCCCAACTACATATAAGATGACTACTGGTTGCGAATGTAAAAGAGATTGAAAGCATGGATGTCACATTGTACACACCCTCTTCACATTTAAAAAATGTGGTTTCATTTACTTGAGATTCATGGTATTGATTACAAAATTAAAATGCAGAGTGTTTAACCAATTTCACATCCTTGAAACTATGATAACTTTTGAAAGGATACTTAATGATGAGAATTAGCAAACTCAAAGAACAAATACAATGGGGAGGAATAAAAATAGTACATGAATTATCCCCCTTTCACATCAATTTTTTGCAAATGATACCCTACCACATTGTTCATCCACTATAACAGGAGCACAACAAACTAAACAATTACTAAATAAACATGCAAAAAAATCTGATCAAATTATAAATGCAAAAAATTCTAGCACTTTCTTGTTCAATACAGTGAAAGTATAAAACATTGAATCAAACTAATACTATGATTTAATAAAGAAAGAATACCATTAAAATATTTTGGGATTTGATTATTCAATGGAACCATCAAAGTCGGTAAAATATTGAATGCAATATGCAGCAAACTCCTTTGATATGAATATCGTGATTCATAAGAACCCAACAATATTCTAACCATAGCTAATCCACCTTGGACAGTGTTACACAAAAATATACTAATAGAAGAAATACTTCAAAACATTGAATAATGGCCCCCACACATGTCCAATGCACAAAGAAGTAGTAGAAACAAGAGAACATTAACTAGTTAACTACAAAGTAGCACACCAATGTCCAGCTGAAGCTTCCTGTATCCTGCTCATAACATATCAGGGAGCAAAGTTCCCATAATAAATGTAGTACACCAAGGAGTAACATCATAAATATGGACTGTAAGTTGAAATCATGAACACATGTGTAGTTTTAGAACTGTCCATTTTGAATTCTTTGGGAAAACATGTATATATGATGCCAAGAAAAAAAGTAGGTGTTGGAGCAATGTGCAAAATCTGTACAAGCTGGAGTAGTATTTTCAGAAACTACTCCAGCTTGTAGTTTTTATAAATTGCTACAAAAATTTAAGCCTCTCTATATGAAATACACAAATTTTTTTTCTAAATTGGTATAGTAATTTCAAGAACTACATCTTCTCTATATATGGAAAGAGATTGTAAATTACCTATCTTTCTTAGTATCATAATAGTTTGACTCTATACTATATGAAATAATAGTAAAAACCAATATGAAAAACATAAAATTTGGGTAGAGAAGCCATATGAGTATTATTAGAAGAGTTTTGAAGAATTCAAAATGCACACTTCTAATACTTTGCAATAGAACAACATAATTTATCAGTATAATTAATCACCATCCTATGGTACTCCTTGGTGTATTCCATTTATATTTTCTAATGCAATAGGGCTAACCAAGTCAAGAGGTATAGACATAAAATAGAATAGAATAATTTCAATCACATACAATATACAATCATCAGGTATAGATATATTACATTCTTTTCTATTACAACACATGCTTTGACTATAACATTTTTATGATGCGAAGCAAAAAAAGTATGTGTTGGAGCAATCTACAAAAATTGTACAAGCGGGAGTAACAAATATCTCTATTGTTAATTAAATCATGAATGTATTCTATAATGCATAAAATAATAGTAAAAATTATATCATCATGATTGCATGTATATATGACGTCGAGCCAAAAAGCAGGTGTTTGAGAAATCAACAAAAATGTACAAGCTAGAGTAGTGAGTTAATCATGAAAGGTGATTCGGGAAGAGAGAAAAAATATACTAGAGAATATATACTAGACCAACCATATGTGAACAATAACTAGAACATATATACTAGACAAGTATCTTAGCTAACCTTTCCAATATTTAAATAACAAGCCTTAAACTGAAACAAAAGAAACTAGAGATCTCCAAACTTCATTACAATGTACTCCACTCTCTCATCTTCATTCATTCTCAACAACCCTTTGGCTCTTTCAAGTTCAACCATAAAGGTTCCATATGCCTTCAACATAGTGCCTCAACTCAAATCAGGGATACCTTTGAGGTTGTCATATACACTATCCAAGAAAACAACTGAATGAGATTTATCCACTTTGATAATATGATGCAAACTGAGGTCCTCTTGCAATTTTTTTATAGTTTCAAAAATCACATCCAATGAATCAGCCATGCTTTCCTTCTTCCTCTTTCCCCTCCTTGATGATGGTGTTGAAGGATTTGGCCTACCACATGCACTACATTAATTGGAATAATAAAATTCATCATCCAAATTAGTTATACTCTCAAGAGGTTACCGATAGGTATTTCCTCATCACAATCCAGGTCGAGGCCCTAATCCATATGGTGCCCTTCTTCTATCTCTTGAGTCTAATTAGATATGGTACCTTTAGTTATGTTACCCACAAATAAGGCTAGGTCATTCTAGTACTAGAAGGGTTATCTCTTATACACTTTGGAATTTTTGAATTCTTTTCTCTGCATGTTGGCATAATGAATGAATTAGATCTCTGTCTTTAATTACTAACTTAATAAGAAGGAAATGTTTCTTAGATCAACATATTCAAAACAACATGTTATCTTCAAAAGGTCATCCCACACCCTCTTGTCAGCATCCATACATTGAGTACTCTCATTCCTTTCAAAACCACTCATACTCCTCAACTCTCTCATAACTCTAAAACATTTCTTCCATCCTTTCAAATCGTTCTTTAAATCTTCCTTTAACAGATTGAGGTTCATCTCTGCATTGAACCTCCCCTCAATGGTGGTCAATGCTTCTTTTTTGAATCTCCCTTCACCTTTCCTTGCTAGCTAACTTTCTCATGGAGAAATTCTAGGAACTTTCATTCCATTTCTCTTGTCCACATAACCTTCTTGGAGGAAGAAGATACATGTCTTACTTGAACCTAATCATCCATGCTCATCATGAGTTGTGTGAATGACATCACCTACACCAGTTGTTAAATGCACTTATCAGCTACATTCACTTTACTAACTAGGAGCGATAAATATGTTTACTTCCAGACATGAGAATGTGTAAATGAGAATGCTACAGTATGACCATAATTCCTTTTAAATGAGAATTCTTTAGTGGATTCTTCAATAGCAGTAGATGTTCCCCTATATTCAATGGGTTGAAGTTAAAAAAGACTCTTCTCCTATTGATGAGATGAAGGACACTAGACATAAAAGAGCCAGGATAATTACAAGGAACCCCTTAAAAAAGTAGAAGAAAGTGAAGAATATGGCCCCTAAAAAGCATGAAGAAAATCAAACCAAGCATGTTAATAAAGATAATAGGAGCAACGAGTTCAACAATATTAAAATAAAAAATACATGTTAAGAAAGCCGGATTGTATTCCATACGCGATTTCCTTCAGGGACTATGAAATATTATAGGAACTGATAGTTTTTGGCACCAAACAAGATTGGATTTTTTTTTTTTATATAGATGACCACATAAAATTCAAAAATCAAAGCATACTGCAGAGGGAAAAAAGTAGTTGCAAACTTAATGTGCTCAAATAAGCCTGTATATATGTTCTAGTACATATGCTGTAGTATATATGGTCACTATATATCCTCCAGTATACATGCTCTGTATATATAGATGTGATAATGTCTCCTTGCAGAGTGTAATATACATATAAACTAATCATTATTACTAATCATGCTGATTATGATCAGCAATATGTAGTCTTAGCAATTGTATCTTGGTGTACATATTTTTGATCATCCTCAAAGCATTAAAGCCAGTTTGGGAAAAAGCATAAAGTCCATTTGAGGGGATGAAAGACCTGATCCAATGTTTCTCTAAGGACAAACATCTATGGTCTGACCCCATCGTGTGAAATGCATGAATTTTATGGTATGTGACTTCAGTTTCCTGAATTGCTTTAGTAGTGGAGAATTCATATTCTTAAAAGTGGGGTCAGAAAACTATGAAATCATAATAGTGAGGTCATCCAGATCAGCACACCCCAAATGTGAACATATTGTTTATCATGTTGATTATGATTATATATATAGTGAGCATATATATCTGAGCATATAGATATGAGTTGTCAAAATCTATACTTAGCATATATATATATATGTATGTATATGTGTGTGTATATATATATATATACACACACACACACACATA
>MU227567.1:9411-24073 GCA_018584345.1 Thuja plicata
ATTGAACATTGGTGCTTGTATGGTGGTGTAGCTTAGTTCACACTTTAAAATTTGGAGCTTAATCGATTTACCTTGTGTCTTGAGTTTTGGGTGCACTTGCACAAACTGTTAGATTACAAACCTTTACTTTTTTTTAGAAAGGCCTATCCGGGGAATGTGCTTCTTCCTCAGAGGATGACCTTAAACCGGTAATCCTTCCGATTAGTATGTAAACAAGGCGCAAACCAAAGTTTTGTCTTATCTAGCCAAGATCAGGCGAGGCGTGTTGATAATAGTTTGGATCAGGTGAATATCCCTAAGGAGCCAACGTGGTCAACTAGGCTCTTAAGTGAGTCATGCATGTACAAACCGATTGGAGAGACGCCGTGGACCCTTACTACAACCTTGATTAATTAGAGGCCAACCCGTTTTACCTCTGAAAAAATACCTTATTATAGTGCAAGGGGTTGTAGAATTTCCCCCCAAGAATCCCAACATATGTGTCCCACGGTATTTGTGTAGTGAAAGAGATCTTCACTTCACGACAAAAATACCTAAAAATGACAAAAACACGGGCACCTACGTCATGGACCTTCGTGTCCTAGTAGCGTGACAATTACTGTGTGAGCTAACAGACATTCAAGCATTGGGCCTATATCATTGTATTTTAAAGCCACTGATCTAGATTAATCTATTTGTTCATTGTTGAGACCTCGTGATAATCTTGCAACTTGAAAAATTTGTAGAACATACACAATTTCAGCCTTCATTTCTCAAAACACAGTGTCTATTGTGCTTGTTCCTTTGATTAGTTTTTGAAAATGCAAAAACAAACATCCAAACTATCAAAATGAGTCAAACATGTTAAAGTCTAGGGTTTTCAACATCAACTATCTTGCGAATCAGAAGCATTGTTCCAAAAAATTCAAAATTATCAAGTAGTGATACTTATCCTCTAGTCTTTTTTAGACTGTTCCTCATTTATTGCAATTGCTCGCATTGTGCCACAATTGAAGGAAGTTTTCTGCAATTGACTTGTTTATTGTCACAATCATCATGTTTATTACTGTAATCGGTGATAAACTACCATAATTGACCAGTTATTTTACCATAATCGGTGAAATTGTACCGCAATTGACCAGATATACTATATTCTTGTTTTGACCTAAAATCTTGAAAGAATTCTCCATTTGGTGTCCAAAAATAGTGTTTATCCTAGGAAAATGTGAAGAACGTTATGTGAATCTCTAAACATTAAAGATTACCCTTTCTCTGTAAAGCACGATTATTGTCTAAAACATTGTTAGTTCAAAAGCTCAGACTCGAAATATCTTGATCTCATCATATCAAACATCATGGTCTTTATCAAAGTGACTTTGTCGAAGGCAAAGGTTGGAAAATCTTATCTTTTTATCATCACCACTTTGAGATCAAGTTATATCAAAATCTGTCCTTAGAATTAGCCTTGTCCAAAACATAACTCAGACTTCCTCAGAAAGGATCTTCTTCTTTGTTTGCTTTAGATCACTTGTTTTAGTTACAAAACCTAGACCGCACTATGTCTCAAACACCTCATGGATGACCTTACACAAGGTCTAAGGATAGAACTCAACCTAATGAGTCATATATCAACCGTTTCTGTGCTTGGGAAACAAAGAAAGAGAATGATCCCTTCATGAACACCAGTTCTGCTCTATTTATTGAACAGCCCCGCGGGGCAGCCTTTTTCCAAGATATCACAGAAGAAGAACTTGAAGATGTAGAACAAGATGCTTAATCCATGAAAGTAGTTGACACTATTGTAGAGAGGAACCCTGAACATTACTTGGCCATGCTAATAAAGAAGGGAGTCAAACTCCTCACTGAATTTAGTATATCCACTAAATGGCCCAAAAACCCTCTCGCAGGTCAAAACACTACTCAAACTCCTAAGATGCTACCTATTGTGTCTCCAATCTTTCTACCATTGGTTTTACCCAAATTGACATAGACTATATCTAATCAAACCAATGACCCAACCTAGGCCAGCACATCATTTACTCAAGGCATGATAGGCTCACAACTAAGTGCACCCATGGTCACTAGTATGCCCCCACCTTTGGTCTCATGGATAGGACAGTCAAGATCTCATGCTATGCCTTCCATCCCACCAAACACCAACTGTTCTGAAACTATGCCACTGCTACAGTCAATTCACACTAGTGTTGGGATCAACACCTCATGCCCACAGGGATCCATCTCTATAGGAATGACTTACAATCAAGGCCTACCCAAGGCTACACCTTTGCCCATTCCGACACCAATCCAACCTCTGCAACAACAACCCCAGCTTCAGTTGCCTTAGTTCCAACCCCTGCAACAAAAAACCTAGCTTCAGTTGCCTTAGTTTCAACCCCCACAACAACAACCCCAGCTTTAGTTGCCTTAGTTTCAACCCCCACAACAACAACCCCAGCTTTAGTTGCCTCAGTACCAACCTAGCAGTATCAACCCCAGTTTCAATCAAAATAGAAAATGCATCAAAACCCACCATGGGTTACTCATGTCCCTCCAGTTACAAATCACTCAGTGGGGAATAATTATCAAGTCCCTAGGATGAAATCCTATGTTCCTACTCAAGGGACACAGAGGCGCAACCTCATACCCAGCACAACACAAAGGAATGTCCACACGCACTAGCCTCAATATCAAATAGATATGTTAATGCAAAAAATGTAAACCCTTCAAACCCAAATGATGGATATGCAAAATCAGGGGCAAACTAAATCCTATACCATAGAGGATTTATACCCATACCCCTTTGACCATTTTCTTCACATGTCTCCATTCCCAAATCACTTCTTGGTACTAAAATTTGACAAGTATAGGGGCAAAACCAACCCTATTGAACATATCTGAGAGTTTTTTTCTAGTTGCATCAAAGTCGCCCACGATGAGACATATCTAATGCAACTATTCCCACAAAGCTTGGCCATACCAGCAATGGAATGGTTCTCGCATTTACCTCATGGCATTCAGTCTTGGGGAGAATTGGGTGAAAATTTCATAGCTCACTTCCATCATAACATCAATCGCAAGGTCAGCATCAAGGACCTTTGTGACATTAAACAGAAGGATGGGGAGTCTTTTGTGAAATTCCTATAGAGATGGAGGAATATGGAAAACTGCATAACATATGATGTGCCTGAACAAGACTTAATATTCATGTTCATTGACAATCTAATTCCAGACATGTCATTCACAACAGAGTTACAGTTAGCTCTAAACTTTACACAACTCATCAAAAGAGGAGTTTGTTGTGAGAAGAACTTAGTAAAACAAGGAATCCTTGGAGATCCCACACAAATGAATACAAATAAGAATGCAACAGAATAAGCCAAGTGGTGGAACAAAAACAAAAATGTCACTAGTGATGGTGTCATTGATGTGAAGACAATCAACTATGCACAACCCAAGGTGTCACTGCAAGGTGCACCTATGGAAAACAAAAAACCCATAGGGTCCACTCAACAAGCATACTCCCAAAACCAACCTCCCCCTATACAAGTGGCCGCTGTGTCAAAAAGTCAACAATAGAATCAACACAAACCACAGTTTCAATTCCAGCAATGAGATTTCACACCATTGGGAGAGCCGATAGAATCAGCTTTACGCAAGTTGATACAATTAAACACTATCACTCTCCTAGAAATCAGGGACTTTGAACAAGATGAAAACAAACCAAGGTGGTATAATGACAAATATTTCTGCAAGTTTCATTGGGTGAAAGGGCACAAAATGGCCAACTGTTATTGATTGAAACACACTATCCAGGATCTGATTGACATAGGGGTCATCGATGTGATAAATACTCAAACCAAGGGTACAACTAATCACACTATTTTCAATGATACCTTTCATGATCATAACAAGGGAAAAGCCTCCAATTCTGGTGGACAAACAAAACAAGTTAACTATACATATGCCGACAGTGATAATGTCATCAATTGCCTCAATCTTTTAGATAGCTGTGTGGCTACAATCACTATCAAAGACCAAGGTAAAAATTGTGCTATAACAACGCATCATGCCAGAGTCATCTTGCAAGGAGTACCATCCTCAACTACTACATCAGCCAATCCTATAGCAAACTTGGATCCACAAACAAGCATAGTGGACCAACTAAAGCGCACACCTGCCCAGATCTTTATGTTTGACCTATTGCACATATCTCTGCAACATAAGCTAGCACTTGACCAAGCCCTTCAGAATGAAGCTTTCCCAAGGGACATAACACTTGAGAGATTCCAAATGATGGTCAACCATATAGCAGCTAAAAAACATGCCACATTCATAGACTGTGATGTGCCACTACATAAACCCCTGCATAATGATCCTCTACACTTACTTTTCCATGTCCACAAAAGCATTATCCATAGGGTCCTTGTTGATGGTGGAGCTGGGTTAAACATCTGTACTCTAAAGTTAATCAAGCAACTAGGCTATTCAGAATCAAGCATTGATGTCACAAGGAGGATAAATATCATAGCTTATGATGAAGAGGAAAGGTCATCTAAAGGTATTATCATTCTACCTGTTTGTATTGGTCCTGTGGTCAAAAACACTCCCTTCCAAATCTTGGACCTTGATTTGGGATACAACATGCTACTAGGGAGACCTTGGATACATGAAATACAAGCCATACCTTTGACATACCATCAATGTATCAAGTTCCCACACCAGGGAGAAGAGATCATCATAGAGGGAGATCCCAATCCCTTCCAATATTGTAATGCAGTCCAAATGAGCACTGATTACCAGGTACCATCAAACCAAGATGCAAGCATCCCATCCTCTTCAGATTCGAATCCCAAGGATGTCACATGGGCAATAGGAAAGATAGTCATTAACCAGGATGCAAGTATTCCCTCCTCTTCAAATTCAAATCTTAAAGATATCACACAAAAAGAAGGCAAGATATCCATCATGGATAAGGGCTATGGTGAATATAGATATGAAGAGGCCTTTAGCATCACACACATGCCTCAAAGCCCAAGAAATCATGCCATGCCACAACCTATTATTGCAACAGAAACTCCGTAGCCTGTTCTATTTAGATGTCCACCCACAACATTTGTCCTATGGGGAGACATAGCGGAAGAAAATCCTTTTGAACAAGACATCAATACCTGGTTATACCAAGATACCCCTGAGACAATCCGACAACCACTACCCTTGTCAAACTATGGTAATGGTTACACGATGATACAAAGATCTGGGTATGATGGTACAACTAGGCTGGGGGAAAGACAACAAGGCATATATGAATTCCCTCTCCCACCAACCCAGAGAAACACAAGAGGGTTGGGCTATGGACAACAAAGCACCAGTCCTGTAATCCAAGATATTCAAGTTAATTAGGAGCAAATAGTTGAGATGCACCGGGGGCACAACTCAGAGCATGTCTTAATAAGAAACATATTAGCATAGTTGTTGGCCACCAAAGAGGGAACCACACAATCCCTAATAAACCTACACATAGCAATCAATGATAACCAAGGAAGTGAGACATCAGATGAGCATTCTATTGAGAATGACTCCTACGCGTATGAGTGGAGATCCCTTCATGACTCTGAACCGTCAATCCCATATTATTCCCCTCAGTCAGACATTATCATAAATCTAGTAGACCTATTTGAACAACTGACCATTATCGAACAACCCTGCATAGACAAACATGTCATCTATCAGACCTCAAGTGGTGCGTCCACATCACAGTCCAATTTTGTAGGCACCATATTAGAAGTCCCTTTCAGTCAACCAAAGCCAAACAGTCATGAAAGTGTCTGTCTTGTACACCCTGAGATTATAGAGTAGGATCAACAAGGACCACCTGATCTAGATGTCTTTGAGAATGATGAGGCAATAGCTCATTTCATGGGACTGAGGGAAGGCATTCTATCAGGAGATCACAAGGCAAGATTCTCCATCAAACTAGACAGAGAAACATACTTCGGGGAGGAAGCTCCTCTTTCCAGTCCATAAAAGAAAAAAGAATAAAAGAATGATAAAAAGATAAAAGAAGACGTTTCTTCTAGCAAAAACCTCACTGAGGCGCTATAAGATGGAAAGAAGGAACTCCTCCCCTTAACAAAGGAGAAATCAACATTATTAGCAGAAGAAATAGAGGAAATCAACTTGGGAGATGACTAGAACCCAAGGAACATATACTTGGAAAAATCACTCATCCCTGAGGAGAGAGAACAGTTCATCATTTTCTTCAAGGCAAGAATGATCAATTTCACATGGTCCTACTAAGATATGCCAGGGTTAGATCCAGAGCTAGTGCTACACTATCTCCCATTGCTACCCAATACCAAACCTATCAAGCAGAAGTACCTATACCATACACAGACTAGATATCCAATTTGGTACCAGTTACAAAGCACAATAGTCAAATACAAATTTGCACAGACTTCAGGGATCTCAACATAGCATGTCCCAACGATTAATTTCCTTTACCAAACATCGATATGATAGTAGACCTAACTGCCAGACATCAAATGCTATCACTCATGGATGACTTTTCAGGTTACAATCAAATAAGGATCGCGCTAGAGGACCAACACAAAACAACTTTCACATGTCCTTGGGGAACATATTGTTGGAATGTCATGCCGTTTGGTCTAAAGAATGCTGGAGCGACATATCAAAGGGCTATGACAACTATATTTCATGATCTCATCCATAAGACAATGAAAGAATATGTGGATGGCATACTAGCCAAGTCAATGCTTCGAAAGGATCATCTACAGTTTTTGGGACCCATCTTTGACAAAATGCAAGAATTTAAAGTCCATCTAAACCCAAAAAAGTGTGCATTCGGTGTCACAACAACAAAATTATAGGGGTTTATAGTATCACAGAGGAATTGAAGTGGACCCAACAAAGGTCAAAGCAATATTGGACATGCCTCCACCATCAAACCTGAGACAAATAAGATGGTTACAAGGAAGGCTCCAATCGATCAGACGCTTCATAGCTCAAATAGCAAACAAGTGCCACCCATTCTAACATCTATTATATAAAGAAAAAAAATTTGTATGGACAGAGCAATGCAAATAGACATTTCAGATATTCAAAGACTACCTTCTTAAGTCTCTTATATTGGTACCACCAGTACAAGGTAGACCATTGCTTCTATATATCTCAGTGACAAAACTAGTGTTAGGTGTACTCTTGGCACAACATGATGACGCAAGAAAGGAGAGGGCCATCTACTATCTAAGCAGGAATTTGGTTGGATATGAGCTAAACTATACGCCAATTGAGAAGTCATGCCTAGCAGTTGTTTTCGCTTCCCAGAAGCTAAGACATTATATGTTGAGTCACCAGACAAAATTGATTGCACATATTGATCCTCTAAAGTACCTCCTAAGCAAAGCAGCGCTCACTGGATGACTGACAAAGTGGGTAACAATCTTAAGTGAGTTAAACATGGAGTATGTAGATAGAAAGGCCATCAAAGGACAAGTGATCACAGATCAACTAGCAGAGGCACCCATTCAATACCACCAGCCTATTAATTTTGACTTTCCTAATGAATCTATCATGACACTACAACCGACGATCGAGGTATGACAACTTTGTTTTGATGGATCATGTATGAACCATGGTGTGGGGGTAGGGATAAAGCTTATCACTCCAGATCATGATACAATTCCAAAGTCTTTCAGACTTAACTTCCCATGCACCAACAACATAGCATAATATGAAGCACTGGTCATTGGTCTAAAGATAGCAATTCAATAAAGAATCAAGAACCTTAAAGTCTTTGGTGATTCATAGTTGGTCATTAGTCAAGTTAACAATGATTATATGACCAAAGATGAGAAGCTCATACAATACAGAGCATAGATGGAAAGATTGCGCACCAAGTTCCATTACATTCTCTTTGAGAAAGTCCCAAGAGCATAGAACAAAGTTGTAGATGCAATGGCTACCATAACATCACTGATTGATATGCCAAGTAACAAAACCAAATTCCAGTTTCTAGTGGAGCAAATCTTGGTGCCATCACATCAAGCATCTATCACAAAATCAATGTGTGTCCTTGTTGGTCCTGAATCCCCATGGTACCAAGATGTCTATAAATATCTCCAAAACAATGTCTTACCTCCCAACTTGTCTAGGAACCAGAGAAAATCCCTCATCCGCCAAGCCTCTAGGTATACCATCCTCTCAACTACTTTATACAGACAAAGTCTATATGGAAGTCTTCTATGATGTCTCACTTCCATGGAATCCCAGAAAGCTTTATACAAGGTACATGAAGGAGTTTGTGGAACCCACAGAGGTGACAACAACTTAGCTAAGAAGATAATCCGCATGGGATACTATTGGCCCACAATAGAGATAGATGCACATAAAGATGTTCAAAGGTGTAGATAGTGTCAAATTCATGGAGACCTCATCCATGCACCGACCCAGGAACTAAATCCTATCACATCACCACTGCCATTTTCAATGTGGGGATTTGACCTAGTGGGCAAAATTACACCTTCTTCAGCAAACAGACACAGGTACACCATAGCAGCAACAAAGTAATTCACCAAGTGAGTGGAAGAAATTCCCCTCACTTACATCACTGGAAAGCAAATAGAAATGTTCATACTTAACCACATTATCTGTCGATATGAGATCCCCCAAACGATCCTGACAGATCATGGTACACCTTTCCAGAACAAGGATGTTGAAGACCTATGTGAACAGTTCCATATAAAACAAGGGTTATCCTCATTTTACTACCCTCAAGGGAATGGCCAAGCTGAAGCTACCAACAAAACAATCTTGAAAACCCTAAAGAAAATAGTAAATGAATCAGGGTGAGACTAACATTTACAACTTAGTCCTGCATTATGGGCATACAGAACTAGTGTGAGAACACCTACATGAGAAAATCCTTTCTCCCTATTCTATGGATTAGAGGCGATATTACCCCTCAAAGTGGAAATCCCATCCCTAAGGATATCATTAAAGAACCTAGTTTTAGATGAAGACTATAGAGTAGCAAGGCTCAGTGAACTAGAGTTACTAGATGAAAGAAGGCAGCAAACCTTTGACCACTTACAAGGCTATCAGAATTGCCTTAGAAGGAACTATCACAAGAAGGTGAAGCCACCAAAATTTTAGGTAGGAGACCTTGTCCTCATGGAAAATCAAAAGAATCAAGCAGAGTGAGTCAAACCTAGAAAGTTTGAACCTAACTTGCTAGGACCATTTGTCATTATCAGCTCTACGCAGAGTGGGGCATTCATACTAGCAACACCAGAAGGAGATAAGATCCCCAGCTACATCAAAAACATGCACCTGAAGAGGTTCTACCCTTAAGGTCTCTATGGTTAAGGAACCTATCTACATATCTAGAAAATACCCAAAAAATCAAAAAATACAAAAGTTACCTTGGTGAAAACCTGGCAATCAGGCACCTTGGTGACAACAAAAAAAGAAAAAAAATAAAGAGAAATAAAATCGCTCTCTCAGTGAAAACTTGGCAATCAGGCACTATTGAGTAGGTACCTTGGTGAAAACCTAGCAAATAGGCACCAAGTGTTCAAAATCCAGCTTCACCATCAACGAGCTCCAAAAGCTAGCACATATCTCAAATGCAAGACTGACTACCTAAGTTATATCCAGAAGCACAATCCCCTTTGAGCACCAAGCACTTACCCATGGTTACATACTGGTCCACCAGACTAGGGGACGATTCCAAATGTCTCAAAAAATCTTAAAAATTAGAAAACACATCAAAAATCCTAAAAAGATAAAAAATCAAGAGAAAATCAATCTTCATAAAAAACATTCAAAAAATTGCAAAAATCAAAGCAATAAAACCAACTTGATTATCAAGAGAGCAAGGGGAAAGCATGCCCAGCCACTCAATGTCACAATCATGAGCTTTGTGAGTCAACATTGGGCTCATCTGACACAGCTTTATCTATCTATCAATTCAATCAACAAGCAACTAGAAATAAACCAAACTATCAATTGTTACAATCATGAGCTTTGCGAACCAACATTGGGCCCATCTGACACAGCTTGATCAACTGCCAACATGATCAAAGAAATAAAATCTATCAATCAATTGTCACAATCATGAGCTTTGTGAACCAACATTGGGCCCATTTGACACAGCTTGATCAACTTCCAACATGATCAAAGCAATCAAATCTATCAATCAATACTGTCACAATCATGAGCTTTGCGAACAAGCATGGGGCCCACCTGACACAGCTTAATCAGCTGCCAACATGATCAAAGAAATCAAATCAATCAAGCCTATCCAAAGAGTCAAGCCAATTAGGAGAATCCAATTGCATCAAGGAACCATCCAAAAATGTTGACTAGGTCAGTCAAGTTAGTTAGATGTCAGTCTATATTTCGTGGTTATGTTCTTACACTACTCCAGGATCTACCATGTGAGGAGAGTAACTATGATAGATCATGACTTATTTTCTTTGATTACTGTCTGTTGAATGTTCAATCCAATTTCAGGGCCATGATGATTTAGGATAAATGCGGTAGGTGCTGTCACTTATCTAGCAGCCACGCAGTTCCATGATATGAGCTTAACCCTGGGAAAGAATTGAACATTCCTTCTCTTTTATTTTGCTTTTTTGGTTTATAGAATCAAGAGCTCGCAACACTATTTAGATGGACTCTGAGTGCTTTGGAGTTCTATCTTGGTTTCTATGGTTTTTCCCTTTATGTTGCAAACAAGAGCTCATGATGCTATCCCGATGGACTCTAGGGGCGTAGGAGTTCTATCTTGTTTGCTTGGCTTTCCCTTTTGGAAATCAAGAGCTCACAATGTTATCCAAATGGACTCTGGGGGCATAGGAGTTCTATCTTGGTTTCTTTGTTTTAGATTAATTTTCAGAGGACAAGTGGTATCTAGATGGTCAATATCTGGGTGCTTTTGGCTCTCTTTCTTTTCAAACAAAGAACATAGTTGAACCCAGATGGTCAATATTTGGGTACACTATGGGTCTCTTTTTATTCAATCTCTCTACTCCTTCTGCTATCAAGAGGTCATGGCGGTATCCAGGTGGTATGTGATCTGGATCATTCGATGCTCTTTTGAAATATCATAAAATACAAAAAAAGATGCAATGATGACAAATATTGGAAACAGGGGCAGCGACTTGGGACATTCATCCTTTCTATCATATCATATCTATCCAAAAAATGTAAAAAGAATGTCCTTTCTATCATTCCATTCTATTAGATCAATCTCAGAGAAACATCTATCAAAACTAACTTCTTTCTAACTAACACATGCATTACTCAGATATTTTGTGCATAGTAGATTGCATTCATGCCATTTAAAGTACATCAGAAAAGAAAAAATATGGTAGTTGCATACATGATAAATCATAAAAACACAGGAATCCATAAGCATATCATATAAACATGAATTTCATATCTAACATCCTGCATGAACATGTCATTAACATAGGAAAAGTAAATCCTCCATATACGAGTCTGCATAATTGAATCATATTGCATATAATCTCATCATATAAACCACCAAATCATGTAGAATCATACATCTAGCAAGTAAACCATTGCACATCATATCAAAAACAATAGCTGCATCTCATATAAATCAAAATATCTGAGTACAATGAAGGGTCGCAAGTCTGATCAAAGAAGGTAATCAACATGTATATCAATAAATATCAGTGTGTCAGAAAAAACCCTAATTTTACTAAGGGCTCCGAAAATTCTTCCTGGCCACTGGAAACTTTGACAATCAATAACAAGGGCTTATTAAACCATTTTTCAAATCCATCAGCTACCTAGTTCTAGAAATTATAGTTTCAACAAATCAACACTCGTCTCGCGACTTTTCGCTCAAATTTGTTGAGGGGGCATAAATACACCTACTACTACCGGGGCAAGCTGGAGAAAAATCAAAGAATCTTTGACACACTACGACAAGTCACATCGCATCAAAGAGGGGCAAATGTAGACAGCCTAAAATGGATAGGCTTGCGACTTTACATTAAAAACACTAATTTTCATCTATTAATTAATGATTTTTAAATCATTAATTAATCATCTATTTTCCTCTAAATTTATTCCCCAAATCATCTAATCAAATTCTCAAAATTAATTAAATAATTAATTTTATTTAATTAATTAAGCTTTAATTGATTAATTACCATTAATTAATTAATTAAACTCAATTTCCCATAGTTTAAATTCAATTATTTAAACTTACTAATTAAATTCTACCAATTAAATTAATTTAATTTCATCAAATAAAGCAATTCTTAATAAAAAATAATTCAATTATCTCACATGTTGAAAACATTAATTAAATAAATGAACTAAATATTCATTTACCTTCAAAGAGATAACTCCAATCAGATCACATGGGTTACTCCACCCATCTCTCCAGTCCACATAGGTAACTTCATCCACCTCTTCAGTTCAAAAAGGCAACTCATAATTATCTCTTTAGTCAACCAAACTCTATCTCCTCTTTACCAAATGAAGAGGTGGAGTTTACTGAGGATCTCTCCAATTCCTCTTGATCTCAACCGTTCATCTCCCTATCCCTGGGATTGATCTCAACTGTTCATATCATCACCAAATCCTATATAATAAACCCTTCATAACCATTTGAAGGATCCAGGATTTCAAGCTCTCGTGCGCTATTACTCCGTCAGTTTGTTTCTAGCATTCAAGCCATCTTGTGATCACACACCCATTTCAATTTGCAAATTCTCGACACTTCTCAAGTCATAGATGCTGCCCCGCCAATATTGAGCATCAAGAACAACATTTTGAAAGGAGTAGAGACAGACAATAGAAGCTTCAAGCATCATGGGGTTTGCATTTATTTGTTTTCCTTTCTTTTGCTTGTATATTTTATTGATTACGTTTCATTGTTATTCATTTTAGTAGTATTGAGTATTTGGTTTATATCAATTGTGAAACCTTTGCTACTGACTGTTGCCTTTGGAAAGCTTGAGAATCCATGGATCACGAGAAGGAGAGGCGTACATTAGGATTGCATGTGTTTTCTTTCATAAGGAGAGAATTTAATTACTAGATTGATAGTTTTAATTTCTATGTAAAATATAGATATGGATTATATGTTAATGAGATTACACTTCTATTATTTCCCTAATTAGAATAATAGTTTGGCAGTTTACGTTATTAATTGAAATGGAATAGCCTATTTGAAAAATAGATTTATTCGATTAATTAAAGATGTATCAACCCTTAGAATAAAGTCTAATTTATATAATGGTTATCTATTTAAAAAGAATCATTCATATTAGTTAGCTTAATAGATTTGGTTCCTTATTGTTTTACTTTAAATTATATAGTTTTCTTTCTTATATATAGATGTAATTTAGATTCAATAGTGTAGTTAATTATTAGATTAATAAAATTAGTGTTTATGGCAGAATGTATAGATTCATTAACTTGTTCAGATTTAGTATTGAATCAACACTTTAAAATAATAGTCTATATTATCTGATGGTTAATTATTTAAAATGGATTATTAATATTAGTTAGTTTAGGTTATTTTTAAAATTGTGAATTTGTGAATTAGCTAATAAGGTGTTGGCCTAATGAATTAATTTTCTTAATTTAATTTAATTTAAGGTATAAGAGGACTTTCGTACATCTTGTAATGGTAGTTTAACTAATCCACCTTGTACGTTTAGACATCACTTCGTGCTAGTTCACATTACCCAGTTTAATGTTGAATATAATTCAATTATTAATATGGTTAACTCATGAACTAATAACATAGATAAATTATGGATCATGTTTATGAATCACATACGAAAGATATAACCTAGTTACATACACCTTTCAGGCTATCATTATTGGTATGAAATTGGTTAGAAAATTAAACGCATCCTTCCGCAATGATATTGGATAGGATTATAGTAATTATGGGAACCCTATTAAAACAGGAATGTTTTAGGATCATAATGACATGGCATAGGATTAATAAGTTTTATTTCTAGGTCAACCTCTAATGGGGTCAGTATACCCCTGTGTCCTTACAGTACTAAACCATAGATTCTCTTACCATCTTTTGAGTTGGATGACTGACTCTGCAATCACCTCTATCGATATCCCTGACTCAATCTATGACTAGACCTTTCAGCTTGAGAAGAAACTTCACCATGTTGTCACCTTCCCTCAGAGCTCTCAGTATTATTGTGTCATCATTGTTGATGTTGTTTTATGTCCAAAAATAAAATAAAATTCTGTGTGTGTGTTTTGCCCTAGTTTTGGGCATGACACAATTGGTATTAGATCTTGTGTGCTTAGAAGGAAGGTTTCAAGACCTAAGTTAGGATCACAAGATGAATAAATGAGATGTGCCTAAGTTGAACAAAGACAAATTTTCTTCATGGAAAAGCAGGATAAGACTCCACTTATCAGGTATTGGTAATAATGTTATACTGAATATGTGTTGCCTACAGGAGCTTTGACAGTAGATCAATTGAGAGAGAAGCATGAGAATAATTGCATGGTTATAGAGATTTCTTCCTCACTCTTCGATGCTAAATTTGAATATGTCAAGGATTGCAAAAATGCAAAGAAAATGTGGGAAAAATTGAAGCTTGTACATGGAGGTGATACAAATGTTCTGAGAGCCAAGACA
>MU227567.1:97816-127368 GCA_018584345.1 Thuja plicata
AAGAGAGATGATGAGATAGGAAAGTTTGATGCTAGAAGTGATGAAGGAATATTTCTTGGTTATTCCACTAAGAGTAAAGCATATAAATGTTTCAATCTGAGAGTAAGGAAACTGATTGAAAGTGCCAATGTGAGGATAGATGAAAAATTTCAAATTTAGGAAAGAATGTATGATTGTGGACAGATAATAGAATCAAGAGAAGTTGTTGCTGAGCCTGAAGGACACTTGATGATTGAGAATGAGATTGAAGAAGAAGAACATGTCAAAGCTATTGAGACATTGAAGACACCAAGGTATGTCAATATAAACCATCCTGAAGATCAAATTATTGGTGATGCTAGCAAAGGAATGATGAATATATCTAGAGTTAGAGATGAGATATGTTTGATTTATCAATTTGAACCAAAGACTATTGATGAAGCATGCAGAGATGAATCTTGGACTAAAGCCATGGAAGAAGAAATAGAATAGATAAAGAAAAGCAATACTTGGGAATTGGTTCCAAGACCTAAGAAAAAAAATGTGATTGACACTAAGCGGGTTTTTCAGAAATAAAAAGGATGAGGAAGGCACAGTGGTAAGAAACAAGGATAGACTAGTATGTAAAGGCTACTCACAACAAGAAGGAATAGACTATGAAGAAACATTTGCACTTGTTGCTAGATTGGAAGCTGTGAGTCTATTCCTTGCTTATGCTACACATAAACACTTCAAAGTGTATCAGATGGATGTGAAGTCAACATTCTTGAATGGTGATCTAGAAGAAGTGTACATTGAGAAACCTGATAGTTTTCCTTTGACAAATGATGAAAACATGGTTTGGAGACTGAAGAAGGCACTATATGGATTGAAACAAGCACCAAGGGCATGGTATGCAAGACTGGATAAACATCTACTTTGTCTTGGTTTTAGAAAAGGTAATGCATACAGTAATTTGTATTTAAGAATTGATGAAGATGGAATCTTAATTATAGAAGTTTTTGTTGATGATATCATTTTTGTAGGCAATGATAAAATGAGTAAGAAGTTTGCTAAAGAAATGGAGAATGAGTTTGAAATTTCAATGATTGGTGAGATAAATTTTTTTTTTGGTTTGCAAATTAATCAGAGTAAGAATGAAATTTTTATATCTCAAACCAGAGATCTTAAGAAAATGTTGAAGAAATTTGGAATGGAAGATTGTAAACATGTTGGTACACCCATGGTAACAGGGAAAAACTGACTAAAAGTGATGAGACTCAAAGTGTTGGGTAGGCTAAGTACAAATCAATGATTGGTGGGCTACAATATCTAACACACACTAGACCAGATATTACCAATGCAGTTGGAATTATGGCTCGATATTAGGCAGATCCTAAAGAGACACATTTTGTTGCCATGAAAAGAAATTTCATATATTTGAAAGGAACAATAGAATATGGATTATGGTATGAAAAATATGATGATTTTACATTTCAGGATTTTACTAATGCTGATTGGGTAGGTAATGTGGATGACATGAAGAGTACAAGTGGTGGTGCATTTTTCCTTGGAAAAGGCTGGTTTCTTGGTTGAGCAAGAAGCAAAACTGTATTGCTCAATCTACTACTAAGTCAGAATATGTTGGTGCTGCAATAAACTGTACACAAGTTGTTTGGATGAAACAAATGCTGAAGGACATTGGAATAATTTTCAAAGAACCAGTGATTATCCGTTGTGATAACACTAGCACAATGAATATGTCAAAGAATCCTGTAATGCATTCAAAGACTAAACATATTTCCATAAAGTATCATTTCTTGAGGGAGAAGGTAGCTTATAGAGAGATTAAATTGGAGTATATTAGCACAAAGGAACAAATAGAAAATATATTTACTAAACCTTTTCCAAAAGATTCTTTTGAATATCTTAGAGGCATGATTAAGGTGATGGCCCCTCCCAGTGAAAACTAAATGATGAAGATGTGCATCAGTCTAGTGGATCTCAGAGCTATATCATTCTCTGGACTTGATGTATGGATCTACTCCTTAGGGGGAGTGATCGCAAGAAAATTCTATGAAGTACATTTGGGTGATCTTGCACCTACATGATTGGACATGAATATTTGAAAAAGCTACATCTTACAGAAGACTATAGATGAGTTATGGCACCCTTTGCCATTGCTGCCAAAGGGGGAAGGAATCTATGTGAAAATCCCTACTGTTTTGGGGTGATTTGTGTTGAGGATATTGAGAAGATTGTATTGAGAGAGAGTACTTTTGGGTTGATACATATGGATTTTTCCATATGTTGCCATCAATGCCAAAGGGGAATATTATTGGATGATATCAATTTTGGTTACTGATCATGCTATTGATATTCATGTTTTGTCACTGATGTCAACATATATTTCTATGGAGAAGACAAACTGGCTACTTAACTGGAAGGAGTGTACAGAGACTCTATGAATGATTCAGAATGATCAAATTTGGATTTATATAGAAGGATGTGTGTTGAACTTATTCCTAAGGTCACTTGGCTTTATGTTACATACTATGGATGTTACATTTGATTTAGTGAAAACTGGTTTTCTGGATTGTAACTATGATTCTGGACAGAGCAGGTCTTAGTGTTTTGGGTATATCTTTCTGGCGAAGATATTTCAGAACTTGCGAGCTTATTGATGGAAAACCAACATATATTAGAGTAATGGGTTGAGTTTGATTGTTGATTGGATACTGATGACATCATTTGTGGCATGTATTCTAGAGAAGACCTATTTCTTGGCTGACTTCATACATGTAGCGTGTGAAATTAATTGTGAGCATGAATTACGGATCTGGAAGTATATGTAATGAATTGTAAATGTTGTATACTTTTAATAGATACCGTGTGTATCTTAACAAGGGGCTATGTAATTATTTGTATGATGGAAAGCCTTAATTGGCTGACCTAGTTAATTATGTATTAGGAAAGCTTATCTGGCTGACCTAATGAATTATTGTAAGAGGGTATATATGAATAATGATTCCTTGTGGAGAAGTGTGAAAGAGATATAAAATGAAAGAGAGGTGTGGAAGATGCAAAGCTTGTTGACTACTGAGTACAAGAAAAGTTGATAATTCATTGGAACTAACCAAGCAAAGATAGTTTCTATCAGACAGTTCGATGGAATGTGTATTTTCTTTATACACTTGATTTAGATTGTAAATCCTTGAGGGTGGCTTTAACCTTCTTTGGGAAGTGTGCCTTGGTAGTGAGCCTACTATTTTATTTGAATCCTAATAGGGTCTGTCTCCTAACAGGGACTGTGTACTGTAATGTTGTAACAAGCTCCTCACAGGGATAATATCTTTTAACAGGGATACTATACTCTTAGTACATTATTTATGGGTGTTAATTCCCACCTACATTTTACCTTTAATAGGGTTTCCTCAACAACAAATATTATGTTATGGTTTTGGCTATTACTGTGTTATCATTTACATTTGTAAATTTATTTTATAAAGTATAAATTTTAATAAGCTAGATTACAACTGATTCACCCCACCCTCTCAATTGTGTTGTGGATTTTTATTCATAAAACTAACACATTTTTAGGAATAGATGTGAGGCGGTGATGAAATCTCTGAAATATAGAATTCTATTATGTTTTATCTATATTTATGGTTGTCTGGTCTTGCACGTTGCTGATAAATTCATAGATCCATCATGTATGAAGCATCTTCTCCTCCTAGGAGTCTGAAACTACCTACAACTTCAACCAAGGTAGCTGCCAGGACAAAGCCCAAGAAGGCCTTAGAAAAAATTCCACTTACGAGAAAATATTTGAACAAAGGAGCTATTCTAGGATCTAAAGTAGATTCCAAGTTACAAATGATCACTGACACAAGTGTTGGAGCATGGGACGAATTGCGGGCCTTGGTAAAAATGATGTTTATTCAGTGCAAGGATAGAGATTTGATGGCACTTAATGTGGAAGCCTCTAGAATCCTCAAAGAAACATGGTTCCCCTACTTAGTGTAGGCTCTATAGCTTATTATTACATTGGCAGAATACTACAACACAGCCATCCGGGCTGTCATGCTTACCGCTCCTTTTCCCTCGGGCTACCCAACTCCCTTAGTGTCTCTAGACACTATAACATTCCCTTCAGGACTAGGGATCCCCCAGTTCTCCAATTCTACTATTATCACCTGGGCATTGGCATTACATGAGTTTGAAAAAGTTTCACAGATGGCCCGACAATACCTCAACACAAACTAGCTCAAGACCCTGAGAAAATATTATAGAAAGATGAAGTTGGAGATCCCCCGCACAAAATTCAAGGAAAGCATACAAATGGGGATCATCTCCTTGCATAGGGTCTTTAGAGAATCCCATGCCCAGGAATTTTTGGCATGGATGTATTACTTCCTGTTTGGCATCACCTCCATTGAATAGACTTTTGACTAGGCAACTATTATTGCTAATCATGTGGACTTGTAGCTTGTAAAGGTCACCCAGACCTCCAAGTTCCACATGACTTCATATGTTTTGTGGGAAATGGGAAGAAATGACCCATAACCTGGGGTTTACTCACCGTCGGCATCCTTGAGACTGGCCTAGGCCAGAATGCTCCATGGGATCATTTCCCACAAATTTAATGGGAGGCCAGTTTCCCCAGTTTTTGCAGAGTAAACAAAGCCTTTGTTTACTATAATATTCTTACACCCACTCAGGATTCTGGTTACTAGCTTTCAAAGGAGGCGATGACTTTGGTCAGTTCTTATGGCCATTACTCCATCCAATTTCAACAACACTCTTACATTCGGGTGATCGGATTCTTTGAGAAACCTTACCTATTGCCCAAGCATTATGGGGATAGGATTATTATTTTGGAGTATTGCAGGCACATCTTGGAGCTCCACACTCTTATTGGCCTCAAGAAGGTCACCAACATTCCTTTCCCAATCACTTGCGGGAACTACACTTGCAACCTCACAGCGACAAAGAAAGTGAATAACGAATCAAAATGTCTGGGGCTAGCAGAATTTTACTTGGTGTAGAAAAACTTTGATCCGCTAGATAAAATAGCTTTAGAATTGACCCAAGTGTTGGACCCCCACGAGCCTCACATGGAGGATTTTTAGGAAGAATGATTTTGAAGTCCAAAATTGGCACTTCGTCAGAATGACACAAGGTATGATGAAGTGTCTTAAGCTTCAGACCTTTCCAAAGGAATTTTTAGATACCGAGTCCATGAAAGACCTGCAGTACAAGGCTCACGGAGTGGACAAGATGGCTCTCCCTTTGGTGGATTGGGACACCCTGAAAATCCCAACAATTGAGGACATCACCCATGATGTGATTGAACATAGTCATGCATATTTTTTGAAGGTATGTCCAAAGAGAACCCGCCGAGTTGGCTCATTTTTGTAGGGATCCTCTTCCAGATCCGGAACCTCCAGGAAAGGTAGGGAAAAAGGAAAAAGAAAATTTAATACCCCAGCCTAGGTTCCATCTATGGTTTCATCTTCCATTATGGAACAGGTGCACCTTCAAATGGAAACATCCCATCAGCTAAAGGAAGTATTAGGCACCCAGCTTGGTCTCCCAATTACTCTGGTAGAACCTGCCCTCCCTTCTGTCTCCCCTTAACTTGTAGAACTTATGGTCTAGGCAGTAGGGATAGGACTGGATGATGAAAGTGTGGCCATTTTGGATGTCATACCCCCACTAGTGACAAGGAGAAAGAAGCAAAGAATGCATATCCCTCCACCAAGGGAAGATACAGATCTCAGGATTCCTAACATACCCTAGGTGGAGATGATCTTAGAATCACTTGAACTAGAGAGATATTGATGACATCTTTGGGACTGATGAACTTGTAAATTTGTAGGGAGATATAAGAAAGGTGGTGAACGAGATCGCCGTGTAGGAAGTAGAAACAATTCCCAATAAAGCAGAGATACCAAAGAAGGAAGTTGCCATAGAACAATAGGTCTGGGCAAAAAATGAAAAAGAGAAAGAATAGGTGGACATCCCTAACATTCAAGAGATACTGGTCTCAAAGACCAAAATAGGAGAAAAGAGGCAAGTACAATATGAGGAGCTTGTTTGAGATTTACTTCTAGTAGCTAGTTGATTGTATGTTTGTCATTGATGACAACATATAATATACAACAATATTCTGTATGTACTTATCATAATGATGATATTAACCCTTACGTGATTATATTCATGTTGTAGACATGTTGTTGATGCTCTGTTCATACACGCAAAATCAAATTTGATGTTTCAGTTGTGTTGTATAATTCTATTAGTGACAGTTACAGTTTCTAGAGTTTATCTATATAGAGCTGATGTATTTGCTTTAGTTCTTGAGCTACGCTTATCTTTAGGATATGTGTGTTTGTATTCTATTGAGGGGGTTTTGCTGACCGGGTTTGCCAATAGTCATAAGTTGTCACCGGGTTCCAGAGAAATCGGCCAACTCCGCTTGCAAAGGTTGTCCGGGGGAAATAAATCCTCCAGGCCTTCAAGCACCTGGGTGTCGGGTCATGACGGTGCGGGGCTTGGTTGGGAGAGGTGACTGTCTTCAAGGGGGATAGCTGGTTACTTCAACTCATTCCTCCAGAGATTCAGAATAGTGAGGGTTTCCCGGAGCATTCTACACTTAGCAAATAAAATGAAAAAGATCCTGCAGGGTTAGAAACATTTATCTAACTACAGTCATGCTGAAAAGTCTGGAACATCAACAACACTCTGAAAGACTACACTAAATACCAAAGAAATACACAACCATCAGTTAGCATTTTATCAGTAGTGAAAATAAAGAGGTTGTTAATCTACTTTAACATATCAGAGTGAAGGACATACATAACATTAAAATATGAAATACCATTAACTCAGAAGCAGAGACGTTAACAACTTCATTGCCAAGAATCCTTCCTTCTTCATTAATGTTTTAGTCCAGCAAGCACTGGTGCGTGATACAATGGTGGCTCCAGGGGAGCATCTAACTACCAAGAATAGAACAAATGGAGCATTGAGCTCTGCAACTAAAACCAGAAATCACTTTGATATTTTTTATGGACAATAAAATCTTCAATTTTTCCGACCCTTGGAAATGGGCCGATTTGCCTATTTATACAACTCTTTCTAACCCTAACCCTATTTTACTGCGCTTTAATAAAATATAATATCTGGGGGCTGGTACTACCTGCGCCACCCTACAAGAGACCTGGAGACAGAATAGGTCTGCCATGTCAGAAGAAGAAGACAAGAATATACATTGGAAGAATCAGCCTTAAGAAGAGAGCCAGAGATAAGAAAGAAGAAAGTAAGTCCCCCGGGGACCGAGGCTACATGCCTCATAAATGGGAAATGCGGTGCCCTGTCTCCAATGTGCAAGGTGTACCTTTGAATGGCACCTCGGGAAGATCACCCTGTCAGAAGCTAACTGCCGAGCCAATGCCTCTTGATGTGCTCAACTACCCTCTGACAGTCTTTATTAACCGCCTCTGAAAATGACCGGTCAGCCTCAGGGACCGGGACACAGATCACTTTAAAAAATACAAAATTGTGGATCCGAAACTCCAGGATCCAGGAACTTACGCCCCCAAAAGAATAAAGAATGATTAATGCTCAAGTTTCCCCGGTTCCCGGAGAATGCTCAAGGCTATTTATTATCATTGAAGGCTTGAAGGATGTGGAAAATGCCATCTTCATCAATCTTCCTTAGGCTGGCCCTTCTGTGTCTGGCCACTTCAACCTGTTCTGCCAGATCTGGAATATTATTTCTGAACTCATCTGCCATCCTTGTGGCATCATGGATTTTAAGCACCATTTTGGTCAGTTTTTCCATTCAGGCCCCATCCATTCCCTCCGGGGATTGATACCGGGATGCCATCCTTTCATCAAAATTTCCCAAGACTGACTCCTCGGGGGTATAAGTATTCGTACCAAGGGGATCAACCCCGGAAGATTTTATTACAAATGACTTGTATAAATTAAAAGAATACTTCATTGTGTTTACCTTTTCTTGTAAAGACTCTACCAGTTGCTTGGTTATCTCCAATGTGAGGTCCAGTATAGAGTGCTGAGCCTTTACAAAATCAAATGATTCCTCACCCAGAATTCTAGATTCGGAAATTATGTCTTCTCCCAGGGTGAGGAGCTCTTTGAAATCTACCTTCCACGCCTGGTAATTCTTGGCATCACTCTCCCACTGCTCAATCAGTGCCTCCGCCTGTAAAATAATCTGTCGGGCCATATATAAATCTGGGAGAGTGGCCGCTAGGAAACGCCAGTGTTTCCTACTTGTAGAGCGACCCACTCGTCTACTGCCTGGGCCTTCTTCTTCATTACTCGTAGGGATTCTATGTCACTCTACGGTAATTCCTCTGATGTGGAGGTCTGTGGAGGGGCGGCGTTGAGGGGTCAGGCCAGCTCTATAAGCAACCCCATAAGGTTTGCATTCTTCTCCTTTTCAACTTTGAGCCTCTGGGCCTCCTTTTCATATCGGGCCTCTACTACCCGTGTTGCCTCCTTCAACAGGTCTACTTTGCCCTGCTTTCCCCTTTTACCCAGGGATACCTCTGTGATTTCGTAGTCTGCGGGGTCCGTGGTCGCTTCATCAGCGTCTGGGGGAGGCATTGCCACTACCGCAACTGTTTCTCCGCCTGGCCCAGTTCAAAGGGTATGAACTGTCCGGGCCTTCTTCACTTTTGGTGGGGCCTGAGCTAAGGCCATCATTTCGGCCAGGGAGATAGGGACTGTTGGAGAAGATTGGGCTTTCCTTTTTCTGCTCTCTGCCAACCATGGAGGTGGGAGAGGTGGCCTTCCTACCAGAGTTTGTTCTTCGGATCCTCTCCCGGTGTCCGGTGGCAGCTACTCCTTTTCAACATGTATTTCCTATGTTTCCCTCCCTGCTGGAACCTCTTCTGTAGCAACATCGTCAATTTCTATCTCCTTAGCCTGGTCTCGGATGTCAATTGACGTGTCTAGACCCTGGTCGGCTTCTTCAAGGATCTCCTCTTCATGCTGCTCTTCTTCTTCTTCTTTATCTGTTGGTAGTAGGGGCGGTATCGGGCCGAGATTTAGAGTTTGGGCCGCTGTGATAACCTGCCCGAAGGTTGCCCCTGGGAGTGGCCTTGGGAATGAGGCGGCTAGGGTTATGATTGGTCCCAAAGTTCCAGGTCTGGGTTCCCCAGCAGAAGCCTTTTGTTCACTTGGCAGTTGTTGGTCCACTCTTGGACCTTCTATTCCTGGGGCCCCAGAGATGATCTCCAGTTCTAGCCTCTTTTCTTCTATTTGCTGCTCTTCTTGTCCCGCAGCTTCTTCTTCCCAGTCTTCCGGGTCCACAGCCTCTTGTTCTTGCTCTGGGACTTCCCTCCCCGCTTGTGTATCATCCCCTTGCAGAATTACGAACTCATCAGCTGTAAACATGTCAAAATCCTCTTCTAGAGGGGGACTGGCTGGGTCCTCCGTTTGTTCTGCTTCCTTCTCTGGTTCCGGGGAACTAGAGGAAAGGATTTCCACTTCTTTTGAGAGGGAAGCCCTTGGCGCTGGTTCTGCCTTGGGCTGTTTGATGTGCTTTCTCTTCCTCCGGGTGATCAAAGGTGGTCCCGCATCTGCTATTGCTGCTGCCTCCGTAGGATTCACCCCCATCGCCTTCTCCATTAAGGCTACCAGCGATGGGGAGGAAGGAGGAAGAATTGGTCTGGCCATTAGCAGGGGAGTGGCAAGCCTTGTGATCAACTGCTCCCTCATTTGTTGGGAGGCCGCTACAGATTGCTTGATTTATTCCTGAATGGGGACTTCTTGCGTGGAGGAGGTTGTATCTATCCTATTTCCCTTGTTTGCACCTTGTGTAGAAGTCCCGGCCCCCAGAGTCAACTTTGGTACCGGTGGTGGTGTTACTTTTGGTACCGGCCTGGAGGCTAGGCCCGCACTCCCAGGGCATGCCTTCTTAAAATAGGCATGAATTCTCTCGACCACCTCCTAAGTGAAGTCCTCAATTGTGTGGTCCTCCTGGATAGCCCAATTCATTGGCACTAGTGGCATTTTGTCAATCCCATTTTCTTTGTACTGGGGATCTATGGTGGGGGTGTCATCTGAGAAGCCCGCCGAAAACCTTTGGAGCCTTAGCTCCTGCATCATTTTGGCTGTCATTTTGTCGTAATGTCAGCTGCGCACTTCCATGTCATCCTGGCGATCTGCCCAGAAGTCTTCCATGTGTGCAAGGTGGGGCTCCGAAGCCCAGGGTAGTGTCGTTACAATTCTGCCATGCGGATCAAAGCTTTTTCATCCCAGATAAAATTCCTGCAAGTTATAACATTGAAGCTCATTATCTGCCTCCTTTGCGGTGGCCAGATTACAGGTGTAGTTCCCACAGGAGATTGGGAATGAAACATTTGGGACCTTCTTGTGGGCCAAGAGGGCATGTAATTCCATCATCTACCGACAATATTCCAGTAGCACGATCTTGTCCCCGCAATGCTTGGGCAACAAGTAGGGTTTCTCGGAGAAGCTGGCGACCCTAATGTATGTGTGTTACTGGAACTGGATATAGTAGTGCCCATAACTACTAACCAATTTCATCGCCTCAGTAGACAGGTGGTATCCGGCGTCCCGGGTGGGTGTGAGCAAATGGTAGTAAACGAAGGAGTCATTTACCCGATAGTAACTGGGGAAGCTGGCTTCCCATTGGATATGTGGGAAATGGTCCCACAGTGCTTTCTGTCCCCGGCCAAGTCCGAGGATGCCATCCGTAAGTAGGCCATTGGAGTGGGGCCTTTGTTGGGCCAAAGCCCAGAAAATATAAGAAGTCATGTAGAACTTCTTCTTCTCATTCAGCTGCAAGAACTGGGAGTCAACATGATTGGAGATAATGGTCGCCCAGTCGAAGAATTCTCCCTTAGTGGAGATGCCCAGGAGGAAATAGTACATCCACTTTGCAAATTCCTAGGTGGAGGGTTGCCCAAATACCCGAGCCAATGCTATCATCCCCATTTGGATGCTTTCCTTGAATTCAGAGTGGGGGATATCTATCTTCATTCTTTTTGGATCCCTCTTTGGGACCTTTAGCTAGTGAGTGTTCATGTACACCCGAGCGGCATCGTCTAGTTGGTTGAATTGTTTCAAGGCCTCCGTCCTTGTGACCACCAAGGACCTATCAAATTGTGGGATACCCAGGCCCGCTTGGAAAGTAACTGGGTCAAGGGACACCAGTGGAGTAGGGAATCCTATAGGTTCTGCAGGTGCTAGCATGACGGCCTGGACAGAAGAGTTGTAGTGGGCCGCCAGAGTGAGAACAAGCTCCAGAGACTGCATAGAGAATGGGAAGCAAGCTGCTCAGAGGATCCCAGAACCTCCGACGTTGGTTGCAATTTTGTCTCCATCCTGTCGTTGGATGTGCATTATCTTTACTAGGGCCTGCATTTCTGCCCAAGTCCCGATACTGGGGTCGGTCATCAATTTTACCTGGGACTCAATCTTTGAGCCCACAATCTCCTCACCCTGCATGTACTTCATGGTGAGGGGCAGCTTTGCCAGGGCCTTCTCTATTTTTGACTTTGCCGCTGCCCTGGTCTCGGTTGTGGATGGCAACTCCAGACTTCTAGGAGGAGATGATGCGGATGCTTCAGACATGGTTGTCAAATAAAGTCTAGACCTACGAGACAAAGTGACCGTCAGAACATATTCATCAAAATAAAATAGTAACTCTGGGGTTCGGAGTTCTTACCACCGCGCTGTTTGCTTTTTCTGAAAAGTTAGTTTTTTGCATAAGTATCCGAAAAGCAAAACATAACTTATGATTTTTCATTATATCTCTGGGTCCGGGAAATTTTGTCACACTTGACGAAGACATAGGACGAATGGGGGAAAGAGGCTTGAGGTCTAGAGAAATGACCGTTAGGAAAGAAGAATGTGGAAGTAGGTCCACATGGACGCCACGTGCGCTGGCATTGAATAGATGTGATGGCACTGGCGGCGGAGCCAACTATTTGAACACGCAAAAAGGGAAAGCCACTTGGCCAGAAGTAATTGCACACATGGGAAATAAATGAGGCTCTGAAAGCCTTGATGGAGGAGAGAGAAAACCACCTATTTGAAACTAGCTGAGAGCCGAGTTTCAAACAGGTGGTTTCCTGCCTCGAAGCAAGTTGGAAAGTGAAAAACCAACAACAAGGGCGACTCAACCAGCTCGTCGAGTCACCTGAAAGGATATACAGAGAGCCGAAGGGTATATACATGAAAAGGAGGGAGATATACAAGGGTTACCTATAGAAATATACATATATACATGAATATACACACGGGTGACTCCCAAGGAAAAAACTAGACAAAGCTGAAACAAGAATATACAGCTACTTACATTATGCACATGTTATCTACAGGCTATTTATAAATTATTTATAGACTATCTACATCTACACAAAAGGTGGACAACCTTCTGGCAGAGCCGAGCCACCAGCAAGCTACAAAACCAGAAGACCAAAGAAACAACAGAGAAACAAAGCAAACAAAAATAAAAATAGGCAAACCCAAAGAAAACCAGAAAATGAAAGCAAAGCGAAGAGGAGGGAAGTAGAGAAACCAACCTGAAAATGCAGAAGGCGGAGGAAGGGAAAGATTACCAGGAGAACTCTGCAACAACTTCGAATCATCAAGGCATCGAGATCACCACCACAGAGCACTAGCGTACGTCTGAGAATAGTAGAAGGTGTTAAGCTTTGATTACCACAAATTTCTTTGTAACTGCTCTACTAATCACTTTGAAAATTGCTCTATTTCGCTCTAAGTGCTTGAAGATTTTAATCACGGTAAGTGTGAAAATGACAGACGAGTCTATTTATACCCGTGGTAAAAAGTAATCCTCCTCACTCCAGAGATTTCAGGTCAAGCGCAACCTCTGGACTCCGGGCCCAGGAATTCCTTACGATGATATTCCTAAGACTTAGGAACATCATCACAGAGAATCCCAGAGTCTAGAATCAAGCTTCCAACCAAAAGGAAACCTCTAAGATCTGGGATCCCAGAGGGGAAAAACAAACCAAGAAAACAACACACTCCAGGGAAGAAAACCCAGAGAAAGAAAGCAAGAAAAAAAAGAAAGACAAGGCAAAGCCGCAGCAAAAAGAAAAGCAAAAGAAAAAAAAAGGGGACCCAACATTTTACACACAAAATGTAGGGACGGGGATGTGGGGCATAACAAATGGTGACTATCTAAGACAAATGCCTTAGCGCATTTGAGAACCATAGAATCTCTGGTTAGCATAACTGGAACAAATCATCCTCCTGAAGCGTTTGACAAGCAGAGAGTAGCATATCCGAGAGAACCCGACCATACAGGAGTCAGTCTGTAGCCTTTCATCAGTGGTGTCGTGTGTTCTTTGGAAGGAAATCAAGCCGATGACCTCTGGGAGGAATAGAGAAGCGGTACTAATTACATCAAACCAGCCATCAATTTAATTGCTTTTCCTCTAGAGACCGGAGTTTTGTCCCGCCTTTCCTCATTACTTCATTTATTTCTAGGTGGGGAAGCCAGTACTTCTTTCACCATTGAGCCCAAGCTTAGCTAAAATTCAAATGGCGGTAATCCTTTCACCTATCCACCTATATTTAGATATTTGGAGAGGATAAAACTCCAGACCCGGAAGGAATTTCTTTGGATTTTCAAACGTGGATCAACCAACCAGTACAGTTGATCTACTCTTAGCGTGTCCGATTACTTGTTCCTTATATTATTATTGTTCACTGATTGCCAGACTCCCGGAAACAACACCCAATGGAGATTGCTCAAAAATGTGCCATAACCTGCAAACAATTCCGGAGACCGGGCTGATTCCACCGTGATAAAGATAGATTCTAAAGTTCACCATGCCGGAGGCATTGCACCAGAGGCCAAAATTATGTGAAGCATTCTAGTTCCTACAAGATGGGACAAAACGTCGGGGCCAAAAGAGCCAAAAGAAAAAACAAGGACAACAAAAACAAGAGAAAGGGGGAAGACTGTCCCGGAGGACAGCTGACAAAACTATTTACAAAGGGGATATTTACATATAATACAGTTTTTGACAAACTTACCCTTACTCATAGTAATGTTTGAGAAACTTCCCATTAACAGGCAATGCGACAGGTTCTCTAGTCAAGGTGTTAAGGCGATAAGTATCTGCCCCGCAGATTTCTGAAATTAAGTATGGTCTAAGCTAGAGCCGTTGGAACTTGGTGTGCTTTCCTTTCTTCTCCCGGGCCTTATCCCACAGTAGGGCCAGATCCAAGATCTGAAAAGCCTTGTATTGGGCTCTTTTGTCAAACCATCATTTTACTACTTCTTGATGACGCACAAAATGTTCGAGGGCTACGTCTCGTTGTTCCTCCATCCGCACCAGATTCAGGAGTCGAACCTCCACAATGTTGTCCCTGTTGTTGAATTCTTGCATGAACTATAAAACTGGGATCTGTAAGTTGACTGGGAATACAGGGTTTTGACCATAAATGAGGTGGAATGGGGATGTCCCCAGGGTGGCCTTAATGCAAATACGATCCACCCAGAGGGTGAATTTCAGTTTTTGGTGCCAATCCTGGGGATTTTGTTCTAACAGATGTTTGATCACTTCAAGTAGATTCTTGTTTGTTGATTCAACAATGCCATTTCCCTGGGGGTAATAGTTGCTGGAGAACTTCAGTGTGATCTTTCGATTGTAGGTCCATTAGAGTAATTGTGCGGAGGAAAATGCTGGACCATTGTCACATACTAAGGCATAAGGCATTCCAAACTGGGTGATGATGTTTTCTTCCAAGAACTTGATGACTACGTCTTCCGTGTTGTTTTTGCAAAGGATAGCCTCAAACCACCGAGTACAGTAATCAGTAGTAGTCAGAATGTATCGGTGGTTGGCAGACAAGTTGGGGTTGATCTCCCTGATAAAGTCAAATTCCCACTGGGCAAAGGGTCTAGCCTCGTAGACTGGTTGCAGAGGCATGACTGGGTTACGCTCACGATGTGCCGTAGTTTGGCAAGTATGACATTTTCTGACATGAGCAAAAACATCCTTGAAGATACAGGGCCAATAGTATCCAGCCCGGAGGATCTGATGGGCAGTGGCATTGGCTAAACCATGCCCGGTTCCAAAGTGTCCATGGAATTCTTCAATTATTTTTACAGCTTGGTCCCTGTCAATGCACCGGAGGTACACTCCTTCGTAGTTGCGACGGTAAAGCATAGAATTTTTTATCATGAAATGGGCGCTTTTCATCCGTAGGGCATGACATTTGTGGGGAGGTAATCCCTTCGGGCATTTGTTATTTAGCAGCAAATACACCAGATCAGTATACCACGGATCCTGGGTAATGGACTCCACTGTGTAAGTATAACATTCTACATGGGGAGTCTCCTCTGCTATTGTTCGACTTAGTCCCTGGCCTCAAACTATTTTCATGGGCTGCATCTCTAAATCGTATTCCTGGAGGATGGCCATCCATTTCCCCCATCTCTCGCCCAATTCACTCTGCATCAGCAGAGATTTGACGGCCTGGTCCGGGATGATAGCATGCACTTTGCTCCGGAGAATATAATGCTAGAATTTCTTCACAGCGTGAACCAAAGCAAAGGTGTATTTTTCCAATGACGAATACCGGACTTCGGCGTTCTTAAAAGGGGAACTCATGAAAGTAATTGGTCATTCCTCCCCTTTAACCTTTTGGGTTAGTACTGTCATGGCAGAATGCGACGAAGCAAATGAGTAGATGTAAAATGGAAGGGAATAGTCCGGACTAGCCAGGACAGGTGCCTCTGTTATGGTCTATTTGATCTGGGTGAACGCCTGCTTTGCTTCAGGACTCCACTCAATTTTGGTATCCTTTTTCATCATTTTGTTGAGTGGCTTAACTATCTCTGCGAATCCTATGATGAATCATCACACGAAGTTGATTTTTCCAAAGAATGATCGCATTTCTTTCTTGCTACCAGGCATCTGTAAGTTCAACAATGCTTCGACTCTATCAGGGTCTATGGATATACCCTTCTCAGAGATGATATGCCTGAGCAACTTCCCCTTAGTGACCCCGAATATGCACTTCTTGGGGTTGAGGGATATTCCATACTAGCGACATCTCTCGCAGATCTGAGCGAGGTGGGCGGCGTGATCACACTTGTCCTGGGAGAAGACAGTCAAATTATCCATGTAGGTGATTATGCATCGATTTACAAGGCCCTTGAATGCAATGTCCATGGCCTTCTAAAAGGTAGCCCCTGTGTTGATAAAACTGAAGGGCATTCTTCTGTAAGCAAATGTTCCCCACTTGGTGGTAAACGCTGTTTTCTCTCTATCCTCATATTTAACCATGACCTGGTTGTATCCTTAATACCCATCCAGGAAAGACATCATCTGGGATCCATTCACTATTTGTAACACCTCATCCAACGAGGGGAGAGGGTGATTATCTTTTTTAGATGCCTTGTTCAAATTTTGAAAATCCACGCAAAGGCGGATCTCACCGTAGTATGCCGAATTGGAAAGATAATCTGAGCTGACAGTAGTTTCTCTACCTCCTGACGAATCAGAGGCTCTATCAAGGGGTTGACCGTTCTTTGCTTTTGCCGAAAGGGCTTAGCGTCCAGCTTCAGGGGGATGGTGTGGGTCATGATGGAGGTGTCGTACGTCTTCAAGTCTTCATATCCCTAGGAAATCACATCAATGTATTCTCAGAGAACTGCGAGAATCTTCTCCTTTTCCTCAGGGGAACAAGAGGTGCCTATGTGGATGATTTTCTCTTCATCGGGCTGGCCGATGTTAACTTTTTCAAACTTCCCCCCCTCAGGGGAGGATGATGCCTTCTCCCGGGCCCGAGGGTCCGAATTGAAGATTCACTCTAATGAAATTATCCCCTTAGGGATAGTGTTGGTGGGTAAGTCCATGATCCCATCATCTTCATCACCCTGTCCAGTGTCATCATGGTCTTGTTCCTCCACTATCTGATCCTCAAAAACACCAACATTGGCCATGAAGGCCAGGATATGTTGATCGTCCTTGAAAACGTGAAAGTGAGTAACATTGTCTGGAATGGAGGGGGTGGGGACCATCTTAACTAAAAATATTTGGAGTCGTGAGCCAGCCATCAGCTCAAGTGTGCTGGCAGAAACCACTAGGGCATCCAGGATATAGTTCCATCACCGGGGAATAAGGTCAATGCCAATGGCATCAAAATCCTCAATAAGGCTCCAAGCCTGGTTGTGGTATGTGGCCAGCCTTTTGTCATGACATGTGTATTGACTCCGGACTTGTTTAACAACCAACTCTGAATCACCCAGAGCCTAGAGGCGGGTGATACCTTTCCTTAGTGTGAATAGGAGTCCAAGGACCAAGGCCTCATACTCTGTGACATTGTTTGTACAGTTAAACTGTAACCTGTAGGACGCAAGGAAGGATTTCCCCCGTGGGTTGATTAATTCTACCTCGGCCCCACAGCCCTGTTTGGATCAGGACCCATCAAATTTAAGGGTCCATAAGTCATTGTTTGTAATCTGGGGCTGGGGAGGGGGAGTTTTCTGTGGATTGTTGCTGGGAGACTTGGGGATTTTCCCCTGGACTACCGGCATGAAAGTGGAATTTATCCCTCGAGGCATTTTGATTGGTGATTCCCAGGTGGGTGGCACTAAAGGAGTGCATCCGGTAGAAGTACTGGGTCCCGGGGAATCGGTTGTATGTTCACTCTGGAAGATATCAAGTTGTCGGGTAGCGATCGATAGACATGGCTCACACTCGTGCTCTGAATGTTTTTGGTAATGCACTCGGCACCAAGTTCCAGACAGGAGTGTGGCAAGGGTCGCTGTGGGGCCCTGAGAGTTAACTTCAACTCTCACCTTTTCTTCCAAGTCTTGTGCTCTTTGCAATACTACGGGATCCTCTCTAGGGATGAAATAAAATGTTAAGATTTCAAGAGGTCGGTACACCCCCAAAGAAGACTCAGAGAAAAGGACTTCATTGACCCTCCCAACTTTGGTAAGGGCCTGTTTCATCCGGGGTTCATTTTCAACCCAGATCTGATTGGATTCTCCTTCCCACAGAAGCCACAAGTGGGTGAAGTCGGTCAAAAAATATCCATTTAAGGACTTAGACCAATTCTGACTTAGTAACATCCCGTAAGTCTCTGGGATGTCCACCACTTGGATGTCAATAATGCTGGCTATCCTGGGGTCCTGGATAAGATGTATCCGGACATTTTTCAATTCTCCCACCATTTTTACAGCAGTCTTATCCAGTTGGATCACTGCACCATTAGACAGGGTGGGGTAGAGTCTAAGCTTCTGACAAATGGATAAGGGCATGATGTTACCCAAAGCTCCAGAATCTACTAGGCAGTTGTGTATATTTTTGCCGTAAATGTTGAGACCTAGCAGGAAAGGGGGATCCTCATTATTTCCCTAAAAGATGGCCGCATTAGCATCTTTGAAGGAGACAGTCTTGGGAGGGCAGCTAACTGCTTCCGAGTTCCCTAAGAGGTTCAAAAGGGACTTCTTCTACTCAGGACAATTTAACAAAACCTCCATCAAGGTCATGGAGGTGGTGGTCTTCTCTAACGCCTTCATGATATCAAATCGTCCTCCCGGGAACTGGTGATTTTCCTCCGTGAGATCTTTTGCTTGGTTAGAGCTAGGACCTTTTGGAGGGACAGGTCAATCAGTTGCATTACTCCGGGAAGGAGGAGTATCTTTGGTAGGAGGTATAGGTGTGTAGGCTGGTCCTTTACCTACCTGGCTCTGAGTGTTGTATGGAGCCCGTGGGTTGGTAAAGGTGTTGGCCTCAAAGGGTGAACTGGATTCATCAAAGAATCCCTGCAGTTCGGATTCTTCTTCATCTTCTCCAAAAGTACCGAAGAAGATGGTGTCGCAGGTTAAGGCGCTGTGGGTTTGTTCTTGGACAGGGGGCTCTAGGGGAGCGATATTGTGCGATTGCTGCCTATCCAGTTGGGAGATCATTATTGGCACAATTCACCTCGTTGTGAAAACCTGTATCATGCAGCTGACACCAGTTAGTCATGGGCTGGAAGTCTGTGACTGGCATAAAATAGGATGGTCCAGCACCATTTTGGTTGGTGTTTTGGTTCAAAGGCTGGCCTCCGGCATTGGCGTTATTATGCCACTGCTGTTGGTTTGGCCTAGGCCCATTGTTGAAGTTTCTTCCCCTGACATTGTTGCTTCATTGACCGGAGAAGATATTTCCCCTCTGGGAATTTGAATTTGGGGGTGCGTAAGACCCAGCCTTCAGCTGACCCATGTCCATGGTTAGGGTGGATAACATTCGCCGAAGGGACTCAACCTCGGTGGTCAACTGAGTGTTAGCGTCACAATGGGATGGTTGTGGCTATTGTTGGCTTCCCGGGAAGGTAGCAGGGTTAACCAGAGTCGAGGGCAGCAATCCCCCAGCCGCGGATGACTGGAAGAAGGGCACTCCAGACGGTTGTGTCTGAGTCTGTTGTGTCTGCTATGACTGATTCCAAGGGAAGACTTCTGAACCGAGTTTCATCTGGGTCTGGGAGGGGTAAACATATCGCGCCTGTTGGTCTATCAAAGGTGGCGGGGGATTCACCGCCATCGAGGGGGCACCTATTGCTAGATTGGGATTGTAACCCTTGGCATAAGCAGTTCCACCGGGGATCATGTTGAAAGGTGTGTTCTGTCCAATCCCGCCCGGGGATTTATTGAGACCACAGGACAACTCTAAGGCCAGGTTGTAGACTTTGGCCAAAGTATCCCGGTTGCTCGGGGCAGTTGTTCTCCAAAGGAAGGTGGCAACGAAAGGGTCCATCGCATTAAGGTAGGTCTGTATAGTAACATCTGGCGACTAGACAAAAGGGCCTGTGCACCTCTTCAGGGCACGCTAGAACCTATGGTTGAATGCTGCAAGAGGTTCATTAGGTTCCTTTCTAATGGAGATGAACTGGCTGTGGGACCAGGCTGGGTCCACATGCACGCGAAAGGCAGCCAAGAAGGCGTCCTCCATATCCTGCCAAGTGTTGATGGAGTTGGCAGGAAGGTTTAGGTACCAGTTCAACTTGCTTTGTCCTAAGGACAAGGGAAACATGCAGGTCACAACATCTTCATGCTGGATCCGGTGTCGATTCATGGCATCTTTGTATGCCTGTAAATGTTCTTCTGCGGTCCGTGAGCCTAAGTGTTCATATCGTGGGCAAATCTTCTCCGGGTGAGAAGGTAAGTCGTTGATTGCGCCTAAAAAAGTGCCCATTGGGGACCCAGTGTTTCCAAAGTATGCAGCCATTGGGGGAACTATATGTTGGGTAGTTTGGGTACTGGTTCCCGGGACCATCTGGGGAGTTTGAGTATTCAGAGATATGGTAGATCCCCAGACAACAGTGGCTGGTATGACTTTCGATGTCCATTTCTTTTGAGCAGGAGGCTCGAGTTTGACAAACCTTTCGGGGTTCGGGGCAGACCTAAGGACTCTTTCAAATTTAGCTGGGGAAAAGGACCCAATCCCACTAAAGTCTTGTCTCCTAAAACTACAACTCGGGGAACCCTCAAGAGGTGTAAAATCAGAATCTTGGGAGGGGGATGAGTTCATGCCCTCCTTCTAGCACCAGTTTCTATTGAGGGGGTTTTGCTGACCGGGTGCACCAACAGTCATAAGTTGTCACAGGGTTCCAGAGAAATTGGCCAACTCCTCCTACAAAGGTTGTCCGAGGGAAATAAATCCTCTGGGCCTTCAAGCACCTGGGTGTCAGGTCACGACAGTGTGGGGCTCGGTTGGGAGAGGTGACTGTCTTCAAGGGGGATAGCTGGTTACTTCAACTCATTCCTCCAGAGATTCAGAATAGTGAGGGTTTCTCGGAGCATTCTACACTTAGCAAATAAAATGAAAAAGATCCTACAGGGTTAGAAACATTTATCTAACTACAGTCATGCTGAAAAGTATGAAATATCAACAACACTCTGAAAGACTACACTAAATACCGAATAAATACACAACCATCAGTTAGCATTTTATTAGTAGCAGAAATAAAGAGGTTGTTAATCTACTTTAACATATCAGAGTGAAGGACATACAGAACATTAAAACATGAAATACCATTAACTCAGAAGCAGAGACGTTAACAACTTCATTGCCAAGAATCCTTCCTTCTTCATTAATGTTTTAGTCCAGCAAGCACTGGTGCGTGATACAATGGTGGCTCTAGGGGAGCATCTAACTACCAAGAACAAAACAAATGGAACATTGAGCTCTGCATCTATAACTAGAAATCACTTTGCTATTTCTTATGGACAATAAAATCATCAATTTTGCCAACCCTTGGAAATGGGCCGATTTTCCTATTTATACAACTCTTTCTAACCCTAACCCTATTTTACTGCGCTTTAATAAAATACAATATTTGGGGGCCGGTACTACCTACACCACCCTACAAAAGACCTAGAGACGGAATAGGTCTGCCATGTCAGAAGAAGAAGACAAGAATATACATTGGAAGAATCAGCCTCGAGAAGAGAGCCGGAGATAAGAAATAAGAAAGTAAGTCCCCCAGGGACCGAGGCTACATGCCTCATAAATGGGAAATGCGGTGCCCTATCTCCAATGTGCCAGGTGTACCTTTGAACGGTGCCTCGGGAAGATCACCCTGTCAGAAGCCAACTACCGAGCCAATGTCTCTTGATGTGCTCAACTACCCTCTGACAGTCTTTATTAACCGCCTTTGAAAATGACTGGTCGGCCTCGGGGACCGGGACACAGATCACTTTAAAGAATACAAAATTGTGGATCTGGAACTCCAGGATTCGGGAACTTACACCTTGAAAAGAATAAAGAATGATTAATGCTCAAGTTTCCGCGGTTCCCGGAGAACGCTCAAGGCTATTTATTATCGTTGAAGGCTTGAAGGATGTGGAAAATGCCATCTTCATCAATCTTCCTTAGGCTGGCCCTTCTGTGTCTGGCCACTTCAACCTATTCCGCCAGGTCTGAAACATTATTTCTGAACTCATCTGCCATCCTTGCGGCATCATGGCTTTTAAGCACCATTTTGGTCAGTTTTGCCATTCGGGCCCTATCCATTCCCTCTGGGGATTGATACCGGGATGCCATCCTTTCATCAAAATTTCTCAAGACTGACTCCTCAGGGGTATAAGTATTCGTACCAAGGGGATCAACCCCAGAAGCTTTTATTACAAATGACTTGTATAAATTAAAAGAATAATTCATTGTGTTTACCTTTTCCTATCAAGACTCTACCAGTTGCTTGGTTACCTCCAATGTGAGGTCCAGTCTGGAGTGCTGAGCCTTTACGAAATCAAATGATTCCTCACCCAGAATTCTGGATTCAGAAATTATGTCTTCTCTCAGGGTGAGGATCTCTTCGAACTCTACCTTCCACACCTGGTAATTCTCGGCGTCACTCTCCCACTACTCAATCAGCTCCTTCACCTGCAAAATAATCTTCCGGGCCATATATAAATCTGGGAGAGTGGCCGCTAGGAAACGCTGGGTGTTTCCTACTTGTAGAGCGACCCACTAGTCTACTACCTGGGCCTTCTTCTTCATTACTCACAGGGAGTCTATGTCACTCTGCGATAATTCCTCTGATGTGGAGGTCTGTGGAGGGGCAGCGTTGAGGGGTCGGGCCAGCTCTATAAGCAACCCCATAAGGTTTGCATTCTTCTCCTTTTCAGCTTTGAGCCTCTGGGCCTCCTTTTCATATCGGGCCTCTACTGCCCGTGTTTCCTCCTTCAGCAGGTCTACTTCGCCCTGCTTTCCCCTTTTACCCAGGGATACCTCTACAATTTTGTAGTCTGCGGGGTCTATAGTCGCTTCATCGACGTCTAGGGGAGGCGTTGCCACTACCGCAACTGTTTCTCCACCCAGCCCAGTTCGAAGGGTATGAACTGTCTGGGCCTTCTTCGTTTTTGGCGGGGCCTGAGCTAAGGTCATCATTTCAGCCAGGGAGATAGGGACTGTTGGAGCGGATTGGGCTTTCCTTTTTCTACTCTCTGCCAACCATGGAGGTGGGAGAGGTGGCCTTCCTACCAGAGTTTGTTCTTCGGATCCTCTCCCGGTGTCCGGTGGTGGCTGCTCCTTTTCAACATGTATTTCCTCTATTTCCCTCCCTGCTGGAACCTCTTCTGTAGCAACATCTTCAATTTCTATCTCCTCAGCTTGGTCTCGGATGTCAATTGACATGTCTAGACCCTAGTCAGCTTCTTCAGGGATCTCCTCTTCATGCTACTCTTCTTCTTCTTCTTCATCTGTCGATAGTAGGGGTGGTATCGGGCCGAGATTTAGAGTTTGGGCCGCTGTGATAACCTACCCAAAGGTTGCCCCCAGGAGTGGCCTTGGGAACGAGGCAGCTGGGGTTATGGTTGGTCCCAAAGTTTCGGGTCCGGGTTCCCCAGTGGAAGCCTTTTGTTCACTTGGCAGTTGTTGGTCCACTCCTGGACCTTCTGTTCCTGGGGCCCTGTAGATGATCTCCAGTTCTGGCCTCTTTTCTTCTGTTTGCTACTCTTCTTGTCCCACAACTTCTTTTTCCCGGTCTTCCGGGTCCATAGCCTCTTGTTCTTGCTCTGGGATTTCCGTCCCCGCTTGTGTATCATCCCCTTGTAGATTTCTGAACTCATCGACTATAAACATGTCAAACTCCTCTTCTGGAGGGGGACTGGCTGGGTCCTCTATTTGTTCTGCTTCCTTCTCCAGTTCTGGGGAACTAGAGGAAAGGATTTCCACTTCTTTAGGGAGGGAAGCCCTTGGCACTGGTTCTGCCTTGGGCTGTTTGATGTGCTTTCTCTTCCTCCGCGTGATCAGAGGTGGCCCCGCATCTGCTATTTCTGCTGCCTCCGTAGGATCCACCCCCGTCGCCTTCACCATTAAGGCTGCCAGCGATGGGGAGGAAGGAGGAAGAATTGGTCTGGCCATTAGCGGGGGAGTGGCAAGCCTTGTGATCAACTACTCCCTCATTTGTTGGGAGGCCGCTACAGATTGCTTGATCTATTCCTGAATGGGGACTTCTTGCACGAAGGAGGTTGTATCTATCCTCTTTCCCTTGTCTGTGTCTTGTGCAGAAGTCCCAGCCCCCGGAGTCAACTTTGGTACCGGTGGTGGTGTTGCTTTTGGTACCGGCCTGGAGGCTAGGCGCGCACTCCCAGGGCATGCCTTCTTAAAATAGGCATGACTTCTCTCGACCACCTCCCGAGTGAAGTCCTCAATTGTGTGGTCCTCCTGGATAGCCCAATTCATTGGCGCTAGTGGCATTTTGTCAATCCCCTTTTCTTTGTACTGGGGATCTATGGTGGGGGTGTCATCTGAGAAGCCCGCCGGGAACCTTTGGAGCCTTAGCTCCTGCATCATTCCGGCCGTCATTCTATCATAATTCTAGCTACGCACATCCATGTCATCCTGGAAATCTTCCCAAAAGTATTCCATGTGTGCAAGGTGGGGCTCCGAAGCCCGGGGCAGTGCCGTTGCAATTCTGCCATGCGGATCAAAGTTTTTCTGCGCTAGATAAAATTTCTGCAAGTTATAACATTGAAGCTCATTATCTGCCTCCTTTGCGGCAGCCAGATTGTAGGTGTAGTTCCCACAGGAGATTGGGAATGAAACGTTTGGGATCTTCTTGTGGGCCAAGAGGGCATGTAATTCCATCATCTACCGGCAATATTCCAGCAGCATGATCTTTTTTCCGCAATGCTTGGGCAATAAGTAGGGTTTCCCGGAGAAGCCGGCGACCCTAATGTATGTGTGCTGCTGGAACTAGATATAGTAGTGCCCATAACTACTAACCAATTTCATCGCCTCAGTAGACAGGCGGTATCCGGCGTCCTGGGTGGGTGTGAGCAAATGGTAGTAAACGAAGGAGTCATTTACCCGGTAGTAACTGGAGAAGCTGGCTTCCCATTGGATATGTGAGAAATCATCCCATGGCGCTTTCTGTCCCCGGCCAAGTCTGAGGACACCATCCGTAAGTAGGCCATTGGAGTGGGGCCTTTGTTGGGCCAAAGCCCAGAAAACATAATAAGTCATGTAGAACTTCTTCTTCTCGTTCAGTTGCAAGAACTGGGAGTCGACATGATTGGAGATAATGGTCACCCAGTCAAAGAATTCTCCCTTAGTGGAGATTCCCAGGAGGAAATAGTACATCCACTTTGCAAATTTCTGGGTGGAGGGTTGCCCAAATACCCGAGCCAATCCTATCATCCGCATTTGGATGCTTTCCTTGAATTCAGAGCGGGGGATATCTATCTTCATTCTTTTTGGATCCCTCTTTGGGACCTTTAGCCAGTGAGTGTTCATGTACACCCGGGCGGCATCCTCCAGTTGGTTGAATTATTTCAAGGCCTCTATCCTTGTGACCACTGAGGACCTATCAAATTGCGGGATACCCAGGCCCGCTTGGAAAGTAACTGGGTCAAGGGACACCAGTGGAGTAGGGAATCCTTTAGGTTCCGCAGGTGCTAGCATGACGGCCCGGACAGAAGAGTTGTAGTGGGCCACCAGAGTGAGAACAAGCTCCAGAGACTGCATGGAGCATGGGAAGCAAGCTGCTCGGAGGATCCTGGAACCTCCGACGTTGGTTGCAATTTTGTCTCCAGCCTGTCGCTGGATGTGCATTATCTTTACTAGGGCCTGCATTTTTGCCCAAGTCCCGACACTGGGGTCGGTCATCAATTTTACCTAGGACTCAATCTTTGAGCCCGCAATCTCCTCACCCTGCATGTACTTCATGGTGACGGGCAGCTTTGCCAGGGCCTTCTCTGTTTTTGACTTTGCCGCTGCCCTGGTCTCGGTTATGGATGGAAACTCTAGACTTCCGGGAGGAGATGATGTGGATGTTCAGACATGGTTGTAAAATGAAGTCCAGACCTGTGAGACAAAGTGACCGTCAGAACATATTCATCAAAATAAAATAGTAACTCCAGGGTCCAAAGTTCTTACCACCGCGCCGTTTGCTTTTCCTGAAAAGTTATTTTTTCGCATAAGTATCCGAAAAGCAAAACATAACTTATGATTTTTCATTATATCTCCGGGTCCGGGAAATTTTTTCACACTTGATGAAGACATAGGATGAATGGGGGAAAGAGGCCCGATGTCCGGAGAAATGACCGTTAGGAAAGAAGAATGTGGAAGCAGGTCCACGTGGACGCCACGTGCGCTGGTATTGAATAGATGTGATGGCACTGGCGGTGGAGCCAACTATTCAAATGTGTGAAAAGGGAAAGCCACTTGGCCAGAAGTAATTGCACGCATGGGAAATAAATGAGGCTCTGACAGCCTTAATGGAGGAGAGAGAAAACTACCTATTTGAAACTGGCCGAGAGCCGAGTTTTAAACAGGTGGTTTCCTGCCTCGAAGCAAGCTGGGAAGCGAAAAAACAACAGCAAGGGTGACTCGACCAGCTCGTCGAGTCACCTGGAAGGATATACAGAGAGCCAAAGGGTATATACATGAAAAGGAGGGAGATATACAAGGGTTACCTATAGAAATATACATATATACATGAATATACACACGGGCGACTCCTGCGAAAAAAACCAGACAAAGCTGAAACAAGAATATACAGCTACATACATTATGCACATGTTATCTATAGGCTATTTACAAATTATTTATAGACTATCTACATCTGCACAGAAGGTGGACAACCTTCTGGCAGAGCTGAGCCACCAGCAAGCGGGAAAACTAGAGGACCAAAGAAACAATAGAGAAACAAAGAAAATGAAAACAAAAATAGGCAAACCCAAAGAAAACCAGAAAATGAAAGCAAAGCGAAGAGGAGGGAAGCAGAGAAACCAACCTGAAAATGTAGAAGGCAGAGGAAGGGAAAGATTACCAGGAGAACTCTGCAACAACTTCAAATCATCAAGCTGTCAAGATCACCACCACGGAGCACTAGCGTACGTCTGAGAACAGTAGAAGGTGTTAAGCTTTGATTACCACAAATTTCTCTGTAACTGCTCTGCTAATCACTTTGAAAATCTCTCTATTTCTCTCTAAGTGCTCGAAGATTTTAATCACGGTAAGTGTGAAAATGACAGGTGAGTCTATTTATACCCGCGGTAAAAATTAATCCTCCTCACTTCGGAGATTTCAGGTCAAGCGCAACCTCTGGACTCTGGGCCCAGGAATTCCTTACGATGATATTCCTAAGACTTAGGAACATCATCACAGAGAATCTGGGAGTCTGTAATCAAGCTTCCAACCAAAAGGCAACCTCTGGGATCCGGGATCCCGGAGGGGAAAAACAAACCAAGAAAACGACACACTCCGGGGAAGAAAACCCCAGAGAAAGAAAGCAAGAAGAAAAAGAAAGACAAGGCAAAGCCGCAGCAAAAAGAAAAGAAAAAGAAAAAAAAGGGGGACCCAACATTTTGCACACAAAATGTAGGGACGGGGATGCAGGGCATAACATATTCAAGATTAGTTATGAGTTGAAGATAGTTATCTAAAGGCACCAAACATGTTTCAACAAGATTTCAATGTTAGAGTTAATTTGGTGAAGTCGACTTTATGAAGCATCGCGTCTATTCAATTTATATTGTGTGGTTGTAATTATGCTTGTGTGATTAGTTTATCCGACAAGGATGTTATGAAGAGTTGTCTTATAGGTCCCATGATCTCATACTTTGAGGAAGATACTTATAGTAGTTCATTTGTGAATGCTAAGTGTGAATGATAAGACAAGTGACATAAAAAGTACAGAGCAGAATATCAGTTGCATTTCATTCATCAAGGATCTATGTGAAGAAGCAGTGGAAGATTACAATACATTGGAACTGATCAAGATAGAAAGTCTACTCTATAGTTCATCATCAAATATACTACATATCTATTCTATAGAAGGTTGTAGCCTTCACCATTGAGGCAATGAGCTTTTGGAGAGTGATTCCTCACCCTTAACAGGGTAATTTGTAAAAGACTCCTAACAGGGTCAGACCCTTAACCAGGTCACTATACTTATTTCATTTTAAAGAAAAACTCCTTATAGGGTTGCAAGATCTTCTAACAGGGATTATTATATACAAGTATAGTTCATTTTGGGTGCTAATTCCCACCTGGGTTTTTACCATTTGGTTTCCCAATAACCAAATTGTGGTGTTGTCTATTGTGTTATCTGAATGTGCATTTACTTCATTGTATTCTAGAGTTAATAAAAGAAAAGAATTTAAATTAGCTGATAACTGATTCATCCCCCCTCTCAATTATCCTTTGAGACTATTTTAACAATTGGTATCAGAGCCAAGTGCCTTGAAGAGAAATCCTAACAACTTAAGGTAGATCAGATGGCATACTTCAGAAAAGAGAGTCCTGAGTTTGATGGAGAGAATTATCTGGATTGGAAGAACAAAATGATAACACATCTACAGTGTGTTGGTTTTGACATCTTTGAGATAGCCACACAAGAAGTTGTTATTCCCTCTCTAAAATACCTTGCAAGAGATGATGATGCTAGTAAACAAAAGGATACATTCACAGCCAATGCAGTTTCCAAAGAAGCCCTTATAAGTGCACTATCTGATAGTGAATTCTTCGAGATCAAGAAAGTAGACAAGACATACACAATATGGAAGTATTTAGAAGACATGTTTGAAGGAGATATCCAAGCAAATAATGCATGTAGGAAGACATGGAAAAATAAATAAAACAATCTTGAGATGTTACCTAAAGAGAACATCAGAGCCTACATTTAGAGGATAAATGAAGCAGTATCTGGAATCAGAAACAATGGTGGAGAAATTTTAGAAGAAGACATAATGGACAAGCTGATGACTACATTGACAACAGACTATGAGAGAAAGATAAATATTCTAAATGAAACCATATAATTTTCACAAGACTTCAAGAGAGAGAGACTTTGATCAGTAAAGTCTCTGCATTTGAGATATCAAGATTAAAGACTGAGCCCAAAAGTGAAACAACCTTCAAAGCATCAATACATGGTAAGAAAAATTTACACACTTCAAATGAGAAAGAAGAGGTTGATGAAGAGCTAGAAGAAATTATTGCCATGATTGATAAAAGAGAAAAGAAAGGCAAAGGAAAGTATGAAGGAAAAATTCCATTCAAATATTTTTCATGCAACAAGATTGGTCACTTTTCATCCAAGTGTCCCACAAGAGTCAAGAAGTTTAGATCTGATTACAAACCTAAATACAAAAAAGAATGCTATCATGCTGAAGAAGGTGTAACAGATGAAGATTCAGGAGATGATGAAATTGGATTCATTTCCATTAAAGACATGGAAAAATTGCTTGAGGAAATGGACATTGAAGATGAAAAGGAAGCACAGGATTTAGCCCTTATTTCCAAAGTAGACATCAGAACTGATTGGATCATTGACAACGGATACTCTCACCACATGACAGGTGATAAAGATAGATTTGTTCATCTAGATAAGTAAAAATGTGGTATGGTTAGATTTGGAGATAAAACTCCTAAACCTATAATAGGCAGAGGATCTATCACCCTGGATGGAAAGAACAAGACATATGATGTTCTGCATGTTGATGGATTACATCACAACTTACTAAGCATTGGACAGCTACTTGACAAAGGTTATCATATGGAATTCAAAGACAACAAATGAATTATTAACAACAAATAAGG
>MU227567.1:141711-152953 GCA_018584345.1 Thuja plicata
TGATCATGGAGACTAGCACTCTTTCTTTTCCTCTTTGAATCTCTCATTTTATGGTGTACTTGCATGGGCACAAACTAGGTCAATTTGAGGGCCTCCATTACAAAGCCTTGCAGTTCATGAATAGAGAGCTATGAGTTGCCATCCGAGACCTTATTCTTGAGAAATATTGGATACAATGATTCATATAAGTGTGACACATTTTTAGCACACAAAAGGAGGGTATGAGCTCATCTCCCTTGAAATATTTTGATTTTACACCACCTGAAGGTTTCGTAAGAAGTAGTTTTAGGAGCTAGAATTTTTGCGAAGTAGGGTCATCTTTGTTCTTAAGTTTCGATAGAATCCTTTGGTCAGTCTCGAATCCCAGAGAGTTTGTAGAACTCAGAATTCCTATCCAAAAAAGTAGGACCCAAAAAACCAAACAACTATCCAAATTTATTTGGGGGTTCGCTGCACATCAGAATACCCAACTTCCTCAGATAATCCCAAGGACCAATAGTCAACCCAGCCAAAATCAAACAACTCCAATGGCCAATTACTTTGGTAACACCAGGTCCCCAATGGGGCAGTTCCCCAGTGCCACCAACAATCTTCCTCCGCACTTGGAGAAGATCTGTCCCAAGTATGAGCATCTAGGCCCATGAATCACAGAAGAAAATCTCTAGGCCTATAATGATTCCATGAACTGACACCAGATACAACATTAGAATGTTGTAACTTGGAAGTTCCCTCTATCCTTAGGAAAGAATGAGTTAAACTGGTATCTCAACTTGCCAGGAAACTCCATCAACAGTTGGTAGGATATGGAAGATGCCTTCCTGGTGGCCTTCAACATTCACATGGACCTGGCGTGGTCCCACAACCAATTTATTCCCATCAAGAAGGAACAAAATAAACCCCTTGCCACATTCAACCATAGGTTCCACTGTGCCTTAAGAGGTGCATGGGATTTTTCATCCCATTCACTGACGTGACCATCTAGACATAATTGAATACTTCAGACCCCATTGTTTCCACTCTCTTATGGAGAACCACCGTCGCCAATGACTAGGATACTCTAGTGAAATTTTACAACCTAGCCCTAGAGTTGTCCCACAGTTTGAGCAAAGCTCCCAATGAGATTGGAAAGAGCCTACCATTCAACATGATGACCGAAAAGACTCCTTATGCCGGGGGATACAACCCCAATCCAGCAATGGGTGCCCCAATGATGGCCATGGGCCCACTACCGATAGACCAATAGGCCCAGTACGTTTATCCATATCAAGCCTAAACAATACTGGGTTTTTAATATGTTCCCTGGAACTAGCCTCAGCAAATGTAACAACCCTTGACACAACCCTTTAGAGTACCTTTCTTCCAGTCATTCGTGGCTAGAGGATTACCATCCTTGACTCTAGGAGCTGCTGCCGCTTTCCCTAGGAACCCACCACAACAACCATCACACTGTGACACAACCACCTAGATGTCCGCTGAGGTCAAATCCCTCTAGCGATTGGTGTGCTCTTTGACAATGGACATGGGATAGCTAAAGGTGGGGCCCTCCACACCTTACAATTCCAATTCCTAGAGAGGGAATATTTTCTCTGGATAATGAAACACCAACTCTGGAGGTTGAAAATACAATGGGCCCCATCCTAATCAACAACAATGGAACAACAACATGAATACCGGAGGTCCTCCTCCAAACTAAAACACCACTCAAGGTGGTGTTGGACCCAGTCATTCTACATAGCTTGTAGAATTCCACCCTCTGACTACATGGTGTAGATTGCCTGACATTGGATCTCATTCCAAGGTGAATTGTGCCATGCTGGAGAATATCACCATGATCTCCCAGTCAGACAGACAACAATTGATTGATCCTACTCCACCGTAACCATCCACATCAGAGCCTCCTCACACTACCTTTACATGTGAGACTTTCTTCTTTGGGATAGACAAAGAGGATGAAGAAGAGCCCAAATTATAGGGGTTCTTTGATGAATCTATCCTGGCCTTTGAGGCCAATGCCTTCACTAGCCTGCAGACTCGCTACAACACTTAGAGTGAGGCTAGAAAAGGGCCAACTTACATGCTAATTCCTCCCAATAATACCCCTCCCCAAGACAACACAACTGATCACTCCTTCCATCTGAAAGGATCAGGCTCTAACCAAGCCAGGGATCTAGCTGAGGGAAGTCAACTTTACCTGGGGGGACAGTTTGACATCACTAAGGTGTTAGAGAACACCACCACCTCCATGACCTTGATGGAGGTTTTGCTAAATTGCCTCAAGTAGAAGAAGTACCTTCTGAAGCTCTTAGGAAATGTGGAAGATGTCATTCACCCACCAAAGACTGTCACATTTGATGATGCCAAAATCAGTCATCTTCTAGGGAAACACAGAGGATCCTCCCTTCCTACTAGGCTTGAACATTCAAGGGAAGAATATATACAACTACCTGGTAGATTGTAGTGCTTTGGGCAACATCATTACCTTATCCATATGCCAGAAGCTCAAACTCACTCCCACTCCATCCAAAGGTGCAGTAGTCCAACTAGACAAAACAACTATGAAATGGTAGGTGAGTTGAAAAATGTCCAGATTCAGCTTATCCAAGACCCCCAGATAACGAGCACAATAGAAATCCAACTAGTGGACATCCCTAAAACCTACGGGATGTTGTTAAGTCAAAACTAGTCTAAGGCCCTTAATGGGTATTTCTCTATGGATATCTCCCACTTGTGGCTCCCTTGGAAGGGGAAATAAAATCAAATCTTAGTGGAGAGTGAACCAAGAATGAAGCAAGCCCTCACCAAAGTTGGGAGGGTAAATGAAGTACTCTTCTATGAATCTTCCCTCGGGGTGTACTGAACACTGTAGATCCTAACATTTGATTTTAATCCTAGGGAGGATCCCATAGTTGCTTAGAGAATTTAGGACCTAGACAAGAAACTGAAGGGTGAGGTAGACTCACAAGGTAACACAACAACTCTTGCCACACTCTTGTTCAAAACTTGGTGCTAGGTACATTATCAAAAACACTCTAAACTAGAGTGTGGGCCTTGTATTTCTACTACTACCCACCATATCAATCCCCTCTAAGAGAAAGAACATAAAGTTGGTTTTCCTAGACCATGTAATCCATCCAGTGGTACACCTAAGGTGTCGCTTGTCTAGGAATCTAAAAGAGGATTCTCTAGAGGAAAACCTCACCCACGCACCATTAGATCTAGAGGAATCACCTCCCAACCCTCCCAAAATCAATCCAAATGCCACTTCACCTTCCCAGCCCCAGAAAATGAATAATGAATTATGGATCCTAAAGTTTGAGGGATCCCAGTCTAAACAAGACTATGGGGCTGGAGTGGAACTGATAAAACCATGGGGGAAATCCTTCCTTGCATCCTACAAGTTGCAGTTCAAATAAACCAATAATGTCATGGAGTATGAGGCCTTGGTCCTCAGACTCCTGTTTGCATTAAGAAAAGGGATCACCCACCTTCGGGCAATGGGTGATTAAGAGTAGATAGTGAAATAGGTCCGGAGCCAATACACATGTCATGACAAAATGTTGGCTGCATACTGCAATTAGGCATAGAGACTAATTAAAGAATTTGATGCTTTTGGTATTGACCTTATTCCCTGGAAACATAACTATGTTCTAGATGCCCTTGTCGTGTCCGCTAGCACCCTCAAGCTGATGACTGGCTCCCAGCTCTGAAAGTTCTCTTTTGAAATGGTCCCCACCCCATCCATCCTAGATAATATCACCTAATTTCATGTTTTTGAGGATGACCAACATATTCTAGCCTTCATGGCCAATGTTGGAGTTTTCAAGGACTAGATAGTGGAAGAAATAGATCATGACAATACTGAGTAGGGTGAAGAAGATGACGGGATCATCGACTTACCCGCCAACACCATCCCAAAGGGGATGGTAGCTCTTGAATGCATCTTTGATTCAAACCCCCAGGGCTGAGATAAGATATCATTCTCCTCTAAGGGAGGAGAATTTGAAAAAGTAAACATTGGCAAGGCCGATGAAGAAAAATTTGTTCATATTGGCACCTCCTGCTCCCTAGAGGAAAAGGAGAAGATTCTTGCGGTTCTTTGAGAATACATTGACATTATTTCCTGGGGGTATGAAGGTCTTAAAACCTATGAAACATCCATCATGACTCATACCATCCCACTAAAACTAGATGCCAAACCCTTTTGGAAAAAAGAAAAGGTCAGTAAACCAATTGATCGAACCTCTAATCCACCAGGAGGTTTAGAAACTACTATCAGCCCAAATTAACTTTCCTATCCAGCACACAACATGGGTTTCCAACCTCATCCTTGTGTGAAAAAAGAATGGTGAGATTCGCCTATGTGTGGATTTTCAAAATTTAAACAAGGCATCCAAGAAGGAAAATCACCCTCTCCCCTCGCTGGATGAGGTGCTACAAATTGTTAATGACTCCCAAATGATGTCCTTCCTGGATGGGTACTCCAGATATAACTAGGTTAAGGTTAAATTCAAAGATAGAGATAAAATGATGTTCACCACCAAGTGGGGAATGTTTGCATACCGGATAATGCCCTTTGGCCTTATCAACATGGGGGCCACATTTCAAAAGGCTATGGACATTGTGTTCGAGGGCCTGGTAAACAAATGCATAATCATCTATATGGATGATTTAATGGTCTTTTCCCAAGATAGGCATGATCACTTCACCCACCTCACCTAGATTTGCGAGAGATGTTGCTGGTATGGTATCTCCCTTAGCCCCAAGAAATGCATATTTGTGGTCACTGAAGGGAAGCTTCTTAGGAATATATTTTGTGAGAAGGGGATATCCATTGACCTTGAGAGAGTTGAAGCACTGCTGAATTTGCAAATGCCTGACAGTAAAAAGGGAATGAGATATTTCTTTGAAAAGATAAACTTTGTCTGGCAGTTCATCACTAGATTCACTGAAATAGTTAAACCACTCAATGACATGATGAAGAAAGATACCAAGATCGAGTGGATCCCCCAAGAGAAGTGATCATTTTATCAGATCAAGAAAACCATAGTGGAGGCACCAGTCCTGGAAAGTACAGACTATTCCCTCCCATTTCACATCTACTCCTTCACTTCACCACATTCTACAGTGGCAGTCCTAACCCACAAAGTTGAAGGGAAAGAATGAACCATTTATTTCATGAGCTCTCCTTTTAAAAATACCAAAGTCTGATATATGTCTTTAGAAAAGTAGGCTTTTACTCTAGTCTGAGCTGTGAAGAAATTTTGACACTATATTCTTTGGAGTAAGGTGCAGGCTATCATTGTGGACTAGGCTGTCAAATCTTTACTGCTACAAAGTGAGCTGGGAAAATGTTGGGGGAAAAGGATGGCCATCCTCCAAGAGTATGATCTAGAGATGCAACCAATGAAGATAGTCTGAGGCCAGAGACTATGTAGAGCGATGGCAGAAGTAATTCCAAACATTAAATGTCAAACCTATGCAGTTGAGTCCATCACTTAGGATCCATGGTATACCAACTTGGTATATTTGTTTCTCAATTATAGGTGCCTAGAGGGGCTTCCCCCAAATAAATGTAGTGCCCTGCGGCTGAAAAGCACACACTTCATGACAAAAAATGGAACTCTTTTTCACAGGAATTTTGAAGGGATTTACCTCCGGTGCATAGATAGGGATCAAGCTGCCAAAATGATAGAATAATTCCATGGGAAGTTTGGAACTAGGCATGGCTTAGCTAATGCATCTGTCCACTAGATTCTGTGGTCTAGATACTACTAGCCCTTCATCTTCAAAGACATCTACACTCATGTGAGGAAGTACCACACTTGTCAAACTGCAACCCATCATGAGCAAAACCTAGCCATGCCTTTGCAGCTGGTCTTTAAAGTTCTACCCTTCGCCCAAAGGGCATTCGATTTTATCAAGGAAATCAACCCCAACTCATCCACCAACCACTAGTATATCTTGACTGTGACCAATTATTATACCTGGTGGTCCGAGGCAATTCCATGCAAGAACAACACGATGAATGTAGTTATCAAATTCCTGGAAGAAAATATAGTCACCAGATTCAGAATGCCCTTTGCTATAGTGTGTGCCAACGGTCTGACATTTTCTTCAACACAATTACTAGAATGGACCTATGAGAGGAAGATCACCTTGAATTTTTCCAACAACTACTACCCCCAAGATAATGGTGTGGCTGAATCTACCAATAAAAATATGTTGGAGGTGATCAAACACTTGCTAGAATAGAATCCCTAGGAATGACACCAAAAGCTTATGTTTTCTCTTTGGGTAGACTGTATCAGAATCAAGGAAGCCTTGGGGACTTCCCCATTTCATCTAGTTTATGGCATAAATCCTGTGTTCCCAATCAACTTACTAATCCTGGTTTAACAATTTATGAAATAATTTAACAACTGGGACAACATTGTGGAGGTTCGGCTCTTGAACCTTGTGAGAATGGAGGAACAAAGAGATGTGGAACTGGAACATTTTGTGCATCATCAAGTGATGGTTTGACTAGAGAGCCCAATATAAAGCCTTTTGGGTTTCAGACCTAGTCCTTCTATGGGACAAGGCCCGATAGATGAAAGGAAAGCACACCAAATTTCAAAGGCTCTGGCTCGGACCATACCTAATCTTAGAAATCTATGGGGCTAATACTTATCACCTCAGTACCATGACCAGAGAAGTCATCCCATTTCTTGTCAATGGATAGTTTCTCAAGCACTACTTTGAATGAGATGGGAGGCAAGTTTCCCAAAGTTGTATCATATGTACATAAGTTCCTACTTGTAAATATCTTTTCCCGGTTCTCCTTGGGAGTGCCTTGTCCTTGTAAAAAGTTGTCTGCAGTCCTCTGGGGCCACCTTTCTTTCCTCTGTTTTTTCTTTGTCTTTAATTTATCTTTTTTATTTTGTGTTTTGTTTTTCAGGTTCCTGGCGTGTTGCCTTCTTCTTGTAGACAGGTATGCTTTGTATAACATCTAGTCCCTGGAATGGTGCCTTATGCATTTTGTTAGTTCAGAATCTATTGATAGCATTGTGGAATTTTTCCACACTTTGGAGTTATTTTGTATGTATTGTAAAAGGATATGGGTAATCTTCATTAGATTCATATCTTGAAAATCTTGACATTGGTTAACAAAAAATCTAAGAAGCAAGTAATCACATGGTCCTTGAGAGAAGATCAATTTCACTGGTTGTTGGCCAAATATAAAAATCATAAAAATATCCCAGGTCCAGAATGTCTCTCCTATTTAGAAAATTAAAATGGATGGCAAGGTAAAAGGAGTACCGTCGTAAAAATTAGCTAAGATTAAGGTTCATGGTGAAAGAAGTACCGCTTTCCCCATCTTCAAAAGAAAATAAAAAAAAATTGAAGAATAAATAATTTTGGTATCTGGGGGATCATGCAAGATATAGTGATTTTGGTTTGATGTAATTAGTGCCTCCTCTCTATTTCTCCCAGAAGTTATCAGATTGATTTTATTTCAAAGCACACACTTCACAACTGACGAAAGAACAAAGGATTGAATCAATGATGAGTCAAATTTTCTTAGACACCTCGCACCTTGCAAGAAGAATACTCTAGGTAAGGGTGAGTTTCAACTTTTCTAACTAGAGATTATGTAGTTCTCAAATGTGCTAAGGCATTTGTCCTAGTGAGTCGCCTCTTCTTATGCCCTGCATACCCATCACTATATTTTGTTGGAAAAATATTGGGTCCTCCTATTCGATTTTTGTCCTTCCTTGGTTTCTTTTTGTTTTCTTTTGTTTTCCCTGGCCTTTGCCTCCATGGGGCTAGTGTTGTGTTCCTTTTTGGTCTTCCTTGCTCTAGGGCCTAGTCCTAGAGTGTTATTTTGTGCCATCTAGATTTCAAACTTTGGGATCCTCTGTCACTATGTCCTCTTTTATTAGAGGGTGTGGTTGCATGGGATCTCTGGGCCTAGAGTTTAGAGGTTTGCCTTTCTTGGGATTTGTAGAAAGAAGCGATATGTTTTTACCCTAGGGGCATAAATAGAGTTTCACTAGTCATTTTTATATTCACCGTGAACAAATTACCCCAGAGTGATTCAAAGCGATTAGAGAGATTTCAATAACAGCTAAGTGTGATTTGTTCCCAAAGCTTAAACAATGCCTAACAGTGACTGAAAGTTGTGTGTTCATGGTGACTCGAAGTGGTTTAGCTACAGAGAACCTCCCATGCACATCCTCATACATCCCTTGTTTCTAAGGTAGGCCCTTCTGGTTCCTCCTCTTTTCTTTCTACTTTTTTTTTGGGGTTTCTTTCCTTTTTGTTTTCTTTGTTTTTTGTTTCGCTCTTTTTTGTCACTTCCCGTTGGTGGGATGGCTTTGACAAAGGGTTTTCCACCCTCTATGCAGTTGTAAAAAAACATAATTATTTTATATCTTTGGTAGGTTTTTTAAATTGTCATTAGTTTATGGGTAGCTGTATATAAGTTTGTTTATGGGTCGGTCTATAAATTGTTCTTTGGCCCTCTTTGCATGCATGTAAATTCTGTGCATTTCTGTATATTCCCCCTATTTAGTGGCGAGCTCACCGTGCCCCTTTGCATGTGATCAAATGTCAAGCTAGCAAAACTAGTGGTTGAAAATTTGATCTTGGTACCTCACCCAGTCAAGTTTATAGGTTTTATCTCTCCTCCATAATCTCCACTTTAATGGCGGGATTAATTTCCCCATATGCGAGCATTAAAAACTGGCCCAAGTGGCATTCATTCCCTTGAATGTTAGGATAGATATCACCTTTAATTCCATTACTCCCTTTATTTCATGACCAAGTGACACCCCATATCAGCCTAGTATGGCTAATTGTCGATCATGTCAATATCGATCATTTTTCTGGACTCCGGGTCCCATGTTTCCCTTTGAACTTTACTTCATTCACCGCATGAGCCAGAATCCTTGGAACCCCCATGCATTGATCAAATTCCAAAAAAGTCATTTCATTTAATATATTTTTAGGGTTTTATGCAAACTAACAGCTTTTCAGGAATAGATGCGAGGCGGTGATGAAATCTCTAGAATCTGGAATTCTATTATGTTTTATCTATATTGACGGTTGTGTGGTCTTGTAGGTTGCTAATAAATTCATAGATCCATCATGTCTAAAGAATATTCTCCTCCTGAGAGTCTAGAACTCCCTACCACTTCAACTAGGGCAAATGCCAGGATAAAGGCTGAGAAGGCCTTAGAAAAACTTCCACTAACCACAAAATATTTGAAGGAAGGAGCTATTCTGGGATCTAAAGTAGATTCCAAGTTACAGATGATCACCGACACAAGTGTCAGAGCATGGGTCAAATTTCAAGCCTTGGTAAAAATGATTTTTATTCAGCGCAAGGCCAGAGATCTAACGACACTAAATGTGGCAGCCTCTAGAATCCTCAAAGTAGCTTGCTTCCCCTGCTTAGTGCAGGCTTTGGTGCTTATTCTTACACTGGAAAAACACTACACCATAGCCATGTGGGATGTCATGCTTATCACTCCTCTTCCCTTGGGCTACCCAATGCCCTTAGTGTCTCTGGACATTGTAAAAGTCACTTTGGGACTAGGGATCCCCTAGTTCTCCAATTCTGCTATTATCACCCAGGCCTTGCCATTACATGAGTTCGAAAAGGTTCTGTAGATGGCCCAACAATACCTTAACACCAACTAGGTCAAGACCCCAAGAAAATATTATAGAAAGATGAATTTGGAGATCCCCCACACAAAATTCAAGGAAAGCATACAAATGGGGATCATCTCCTTGTGTAGGGCCTTTGGAGAATCCCATGCCCGAGAATTTTTGGCATCGATGTATTACTTCCTGTTTGGCATCACCTCTGCCTAACAAAATTTTGATTGGACAACTATTATTACCAATCATGTGGACTCCTATCTTCTCAAGGTCACCCAAACCTCCAAGTTTCACATGAATTCATATGTTTTGTGGGCATTAGTGCAACAATGACCCATAACCCAGGGTTTACTCACTGTCAGCATCCTCAGGACCGACCTAGGCCATAATGCTCCGTGGGATCATTTCCCACAAATTCAATAGGAGGCTAGTTTCCCCAATTTTTGAAAAGTAAACAACACCTTAATTTACTATAATATTCTTACACCCACTTGGGATGCCCATTACTGGCTTTCAAAGGAGGAAAAAACTCTGGTCAATTTTTATGGAAATTACTTCATCAAATTTCAACAACAGTCTTACATTCAGGTGACTGGATTCTTCGGGAAACCTTACCTATTGCCCAAGCATTGTGGGGATAGGATTATTATTTTGGAGTATTGCAAGAACATACTAGAGCTCCACACTCTTTTTGGCCTCAAGAAGGTCACCAACATTCCTTTCCCAATCACCTACAAGAACTACACTTGCAACCTTGCAGCGATGAAGGAAGATAATAACGAATTAAAATTTCTGGGGCTAGTAGAATTTTACTTGGTGCAAAAAAACTTTGATCCGCTAGATAAGATAGCTTTGGCATTGCCCCGAGTGTCAGACCCCCAAGAACCTCACATGGAGGATTTTTGAGCAGACTGCTACGATTATTTTGATGTCTAGAATCGGTACTTCGTGAGAATGACATAAGGTATAATGAAGTGTCTTAAGCTTCAGACCTTTCTAAAGGAATTTTTAGATACTGGGTCCACAGAAGACCCACAGTACAAGGATTAGGGAGTAATCAAGATGGCTCTCCCTCTGGTGGATTGGGACACCCCAAAAAGCCTAGCAATTGAGGACATCACCCATAAACATGATTGAACATAGTCATGCATATTTTTTGAAGGTATGTCCAAAGAGAACCCACCAAATTGGCCCATTTTTGCAGGGATCCACTTTCGGATCTGGAACCTCTGGGCAAGGCAGGGACAAAGGAAAAATAAAAGTTGATACCCCGGCCTAGGTTTCATCTACGGTTTCAACTCCCATTATGGAATAGGTGCACCTTCAAAATGTGGCATCCCATCAACTAAAGGAAGTATTAGGCACCTAGCTTGGCCTCCCAATTACTCTGGTTGAACCCGCCCTCCCTTCTGGCTCCCCTTCACTTGCAGAACTTATGGTCTGGGTAGTAAGGATGAGAGTGGATGATGAAAGTGTGACCATTTGGATGCTAGACCCCCATTGGTGACAAGGAGAAATAAGAAAAGAATGAATATCCCTCCACAAAGGGAAGATACAGATCTCGGGATGCCTAACATTCCCCAGGTGGAGATTATCC
>MU227567.1:153039-166079 GCA_018584345.1 Thuja plicata
CCCAAGAATCATAAACAATCCCCAATAAATGGGAGATACTGGAGAAGGAATTTTCCATAGAACAAAAGGTCCAGGAAAAAAAAGAAAAAGAGCAAGGATAGGTGGACATCTCTAATGTTCAAGAGATACCGGTCCCAGAGACCGAAATAGGAGAAAAGAGGCAAGTAAAAGATGAGCATCTGGCTTCATCTGAGGGAACCAGCCCTTTGAGAGTAACTATAACCTCAGTCGATGTGCTCCAAATGCCTCTGACCACCCGATGTAGACCTTCACCCCATGTGGTAACATTTGGCAAGGTGATCCATCCAACACTACAGTTGGATCTAGTTTGGACACCTTCACCACCTCTAGAAGATAGGCCAACGAAGGAGAATGTCTCGGTAGAGGATGCTGAAGAACAAAAACAACAACAAAAAAATAAGGGGGAGAACCCTAGAGATATAGATGTTGATCTCACCAATGCTTCTAAGGACAAAAACATTGAGGAAACAAATATTGATACCACTAAGGTGGATGGTGTAGGTGATTCTAGGAACAAAGAGAAAGAGTTCGAAGAGACTATAAATACCAGGGATGAACACAAGAACCTCAGAGAAGACCCAAACAAGCAGGCCCTAGCAGCAAGACCGCCCCTACCACCATAATGGTTGGTGGAGTCAAAGAAGAGAAAGGCACTAGCAATGGAAAAATCTCATCTCTCCCTGGTTGAGATGATGGCCCAAAGTCAAGGCATTCCTAAGCCAAAGAAGGTATAGACACTACATTCCATTCAGACTAGTCCGGGTGGAGATACAACCACGATCATTCTGACACCTCCGCCAGACAAAGAGGAAGCAATAGTAAGTGTTGTAGAATCTATAGTTACAGAGGTAGCTCTGGGGAAGAGGGAAAAATGGGGTCAATTGGACCTGCTAAAAGAAGCTAGCCAGGAAATTGAGGCCTGATATGATAAACAAGCTCAGAGAATAAAAAAGGAAAAGGAAAAGAATGTAAGACTCCTTGGGCTTCTAACAGAGCGAGCACAACCATTAGTTATAATTCCTCTGGAAGCTTCTACATTCAGAATACCACTCCCACAAGGTGACATTGACACACTAAGGAACATGAAGAAGAAAGCACAGGTAGTGGATGACTGGGTAGGCGAGTAAGTAGGAAATGTCTGACATTTCTTATCAAAATCACTCTCAGACCTGCATATGGCTGGTAACATTTTGCACCATGTTAAAGGTTCCATTTATCTATGGAGGGAGAAACCAAACAATATGAAACATGAATGAGTGAGTTAGGAGACTTGTGAATCTCGGGGAGGAACCCGTCATGGAGATGGGTATTTTGGAGGCAGAGTCTTTTGATTTTATCTAGGTCAAACACTCTAGACTTGATCTCAAATTGGAGATTAGCAAGAAACTGGTAGCGATCCTAAAGGAAAAAGTCCCAAAAGTTGAGTATTCATTGAATTTATACAAGACTTTTTTCACAAGGGTTTCAAAAGTTGATCCCTTCAGTACAAATATGTGTACTTTGGTAGACTATGTTTTGGGGAATTTTGATGAATTGATGGAGTCATGGTACCAGTCCTTGGGATATTTTGACAGAGAAAAAATGTCACATTTATCCCGCATGATGCTCCAGGCCCATGATGTAGCAAAGATGGCCACAAAATTTAAAGGAAATGCCCTAGATATGGGCAAGTAGTTAGAGGCAGCCAAGTTCTACCAGGGGTGCATCAAGGATATTGACGAAGAGGGAATTCCCCTTCTTTTAGAAGCATTCAAAAAATACAAGGCATAGTAAAGTTCTCTGGACTCCAGAAATTCTCACCAGCAGGGTACAATTCTGCAAATTCTTTATTCTATGAGCGTAAGCTCCCAAACTTTGGAATTCTAGGTCCAAAGTTTTGTATTCTTTCACAGTAATTTGCGTCTAGGTTCCCTAGAGCCGACTGATCATTCTCAAGTAGTTAATAAGGGGTTAGTAGGTAGGTGATCCCAATAAGGCATGTCAAACAGAGGGATGGCCTTGATAGGTGATTCTCCCAAGGTGCCACTCCCAAATTTACTAGCCAGTGCATCAAAGACAGTGAGCCACAATTTGCATTTATGAGGCATGTAGCCTCAAATATTAGGAAGATTAGATTTCCTCTGTTAATACCCTAACACTCTTCTCTATGCTAATTCTTCTAGCTTTCTCTTCTTGTCTTCTCCCTCTGTCTTGTTAGACCTCTACTCTTTTCAAAATGATTGTAAGTGGTGCAGGTAGTACCGGCCACTGGATAATGTATTTTGTATGTTGAGTGTATAGTTAGGTTAGGTTAACTTTAGGGAAAAATATGTGTATAAATAAGAAGTCCAACTTCATAACAAGGGTCAGCGAAATTGATGATTTTGCAGTCCAACAAGTAATAGAAGATAGCTTTTCATTTTAGTTACGTTGTTTCAGGAGTTCAATACTTAGTAGTTTAGATGCTCCCTTGGAGTCATGATTGTATACACCAATGATGCTGGAATGCTTTAAGTTAATGAAGAAGGAGGAACACCTTATGACTACTCGTTATGTGTTGTTCTGATTTTGGAGTTCATGAACATCTTTTGTGTTGTATGTTTCTAATGTCCTTTTCTCTAATGTTTTGTTTAGATTAATGATCTCATTTCTTCTTGCTATTGAATATGTATGAATCACTGGTTATGTATGTATTCATTATTTAGTATAGTTCTTACATTGGAGCATTGTTTATATTTGAGTTTCCCCGCACTGTTGAGACCCGACACCTAGGTGCTTGAAGGCCTAGATAAATCATTCTCTGGAGAATGTTTATAGGTGTAGTTGGCCGATACCCTAGTTCCTAGTGACAAATTATCACTGTTGGTAGAACCGGTCACAAATTCCCGTCAACATAATCTTAGAGTTTCTAGTAAGGTTCTTCGTTCGATTGCATCCTCTATGTCCGCACAAGTGCAATTCAAGCATATAGCCCCATAGAGAATCTTGGTAAAAGTGGTCACGTAAACATGATTAAGACCATTAGGTCACACTTAAGTTAGATGTGAGATGAGTATAAGATCAAATGGAAACTGACTCCCCAGTCTTTGGCCCGAAAGATTAAATTTGATTAACATGAGTTGGAGTGGTGTGGCTCACACCTCGTTCTCACATGGGTCATCTCAGGAGATTTTTTCCTTACCGGAAGGCCCAACTAAAGGATAAAACAATGAAAGAGGACTGGCATTGAAAAGAAGTCTAGATTTCTAATTTTCCCAAAGGGAAAAGAGCATACTCCCCTACTCGATATCATTTTCTCCTATCAAGAACTCCAAAAAAGTGTTTATTCCCTCAAATCCAAAATCAATCTTCAATTTTATGTTTGAGTTTCTAATTTTCCCAAAGGGAAAAGAGCATAATCCTCTAACGAAACCAAAAATTAAATCTAAAATTTGATATTAAAGTTTCTAACAATATTATTAATCAAACACTTTGCTTTATAAATAAATGATTCATTCCTTCCAATTTCACCACAAGACTTAATTCAGGGTTTGAGTTTCTAATTTTTCCAAAGGGAAAAGAGCATAATCCTCTATCTGAATTATGAAATGCAAGAAATTGTATTATGTGTGATAGAAATTGTTTGATCCTTTTCAATTGGAAATCTACAAAAACTTCATTAGTAGCTTTTTCCAATAGGATTATTTGACAAACGACCTGCAAAACATGTTAGGCTGTCTTAGAATGATCAAAAATCACAAACACAAATATGTTAGTAGATTAGAAGACAAATTCATCAAAGAAAAGATTGTGATTTTGCTCTCTATTTTTTATGATAAAATAGAGACCTAAAAATATATTATTCAAAAATGATAAAGCTTTTATTGAAAATTGATGAAAGGCACCAGAAATGATAACTCTTTTACCAAAAATGATAAAAAAGTACCAAAAATGATAACTATTTTACCAGAAATGCATTAAAGCCAAAGTTATACCTCCCAAAGACAATACAAGGATAACATTAGACAATTTGAGATTCCACAGAAATGATGAAAGACTGACTAGAGATGATAAAAGACTCCTATAAATGATAAAAGGACTGCTAGAGATAATAAACTGCCTGCAAATTTGATAAATGTGAAGAACAAAGAACAAAATCTCATGAAAATGTAGCAATCTACCCCACAGTGGGTGCCAAAATGTGATGTGTAAATCTGTAAATGCAAGAATGCAGCACACAAACACTTAATAACTCATTATATCATTGGTTAGCAAAATTATTTCAATGAAATCAACATTAAACCACATGAAATAAAATTATTTCTTCCTAGACATGAAGATTGTAATCGAACTTGGATTTTTCTCTCAAATTAAGCACATGAGATCATACAATTGACAATCATGAAATGAAAGATTCAAGATAAAATTCCTAAAATGCTTTATAACATGTTCAATTATGCATTATTTAGATCAAATGCTACAAATTGAACTAGATTAGCTTGCTAAAAGATGAACTAGATTAGCTAGAATGCCATTGGCATTATTTTTATGCTTAAATTCTCTATGCTCCTATATGAAATGAGATTAGAAAGGCTTCATTTTATAGAGTTTTCTTGGAGGTAAAAGGCTCCAAATTTGAATTTGAATTCGATGGTTGAGATGCATCCATGAGGGATGCCTAAGATTCAATTTTGCCTGATCCATGTGATCACCTCTTATTAGTTAGAGGTTTGAATTTTGAGGCATGTTGAAGGAATATTAATAAATTGAATTAATTAATTCCTTTTAATTAATTTCCTTAGCCATGTATTTAAAACTTTGATTTGATTTAATCCCCCAAGGTTAATTGAAGAATTCATGCCTTTTGATGAATGTCTCTTGGCGACTGATCTTGGATTGTTGATTTTTGATGAATTATATATTTGAACTGATCTAGTTTAATTATATAATTGTGATTATCTTTGAATTGATTGTCTTGATTAGGACCCAGGGGACTTGATTTTAGATTATGGCTTCTTAGTTTATCAAACCATTTTTGGGTGATTATAAAACCCTTGGAACTTGTTCAAATATAATGTAATGAAAATAAGCACACAGTTTGTCCACCAGTTGTCTATATTGGAAAATATTTTATTCTTTATTCATGTAATGATTGTAATTAGGTTCTTTATTCTCCATTGTATAGCCCTTTTTAATCTGATGATCAAAGCTTCATACTCAACTATGTTATTTATGGTGGAACCCATATTTGTAGAATAGTTTGTATTCAAAATTAGTTAGGGAAGTAACTCTTTGCATTTATCCATTTATTTTCTATAGCCTTTGACTTATATATTATGCCTTTACTAATGTTTATTATATATTCTATCAATAATATATCATTTTAATCCATGTCTATAACAAATTATCCTTATCTACCATTGATTCCTTCCTATGTCTTCTCTGATGTAGATAAAACTACCAAGGTCAAGATAAAAATACAATGGTTATGATCAAAATATAGTTGGTGGAGTCATATGATCATAAAAATACCTACAAAATGGTGGTGAAATTAAGAAATGACCAGTAAACATCTTCTATCCATCGTAGAGTGGTGAAGTATTCTGGTTTCGACCCCATGATAATAGAAATAGTCAAATTAAGTTGTCAACATTTGAAGACTTTATATACGACATGCACATGATGATTATTTTACTTGATTTGAAACCACAAATTGGTTGCCATGTGTCCTATGAAGTCATTTTGACTAAAGCTACCTCGAGTCACATCCAGATCAGATTAAGATTTGATCTAATGGCGCTATTGCAAGATGCACACCATTTAAACATCATGCGGTGGAAAAAAAGATGACATGTGTCCTGGGACTGCCAGGATGTACAGATGGAATGACATGGATACATATACCAACATTTTATTGGTGGTACATAATGACTGGGTAACATAGAAGCATGAAAAAAAGAGTAAAGACCAGACTACTTAAGTGATATCTTTAAACCCCATGCTTTAAATTGACAGTTGTGACTTAATCTTACAGATAAAGGTGATCGGAAAATTAAAAAAGAATTTAAGGAAGATCTGCGACCATAGGATTAAATATCTATGGCTCTACGCAATGACACGATGGAAATATGACCAGACGTTAACCACTATGCGATAGTGCAGGATGTGACACGTGTCCTCGATCAGAAAAAGACAGACCTTTGAAAACTATATTAAATCAATTTATTACATGAAATATTTAATATTAATATCTTTTATTACAATTAGGGTTTGTTTTATATTTGACTATTTGACTTTCCATGTATATTACAAAGGTGGAAAACATGATATAATCAGACGATCCATATTTCTCAACATCGAGATGAATGGTCATATGTAAACATGACGAAAAGAGGTCACGAAGGAATAGTAAATACCATGGTTGCAGTCGATGGAAGATGAATAAATCAATACAAAATATATATTGGTATCTACATGCCCGAAGCCATTAATTCAGAATCATCAATACCAAATGAAGGATGTGTTAGAGATGATTGATATGGTTTCAAAGTCAACAATATCAATAATACTATCATACTAAACTGGGTTATTTGATACATCAACAATGAATATCTGGTCCCATGCTGAGATCATGAATAATACCATGGATGGATATATGACTGGAATATCATTATAATTCAGATCTATTAAGTTATTTACATAGACATATTAAGAAAAACTTGTTGGAAATAATGGGAAGTGTGTACTGAGAGGGGAGGGGTGTATCAGTACCTATAATTTTTTTATCTCTTTTAACCTTTATCCTTTGTGTAATCAATTGGTTATCCAACCATCTATTCTATACTATCTTTGTGTAATATATATCAATTATTTAACTTAATCAAACATATAAAAATTCATAGAAACATTCATGAAAGTAATTGACTCATAACACAAGATATGGTAATGCAGAAAACCCCTGTTAGAAGGTAGAAGCTACGGTGGGGATGACACCCACAAAAACTTCACTATTTGTAGATTAGAAGGGGCAGGTTAAGCTTTACAATTTGATCACTTCTGATGATCTACCCTGTTAGGATTATATGTGGAGACTTTTTAAGGTCTATTGTATTAAGATCTTTAGCAACACTTTTTAGTGTGCACTCAGTTAAGAGATTTACAATAGGATTGTTAAATCCACCTTCCTTGAAAGGATTTCTTCTATTTTCTACACTTTTTAGAATGCAGACAAAAATAATCATTGAATTTAGTGTATGCAATCTAACTATTTCTGATTATTGATCCATTAAAATTCACATGTATAAATGTATCACCTATGTGATTGATTAATACCTCTATTGCTTGGTAGCCTCTATTCTTGGTTCCTGATAACCAATTTCATCTTTTGTTGTTCTACTTATTGAAACTCTCAGTGTAATCCATAGATGTGCTTGTTGGCTACATTCATCCTCTCATCCATAGTAAATATTGATTATAACAAAGATAAATTGACCTAATATAGTTTCATGTATTACAAAACTAACTCTATTATCAAAGGTTTAACAACTTGACCTTGATCTCCTAGTCTACATGTTTTTAATCAATTAGAATGATTAAAACAATTACAATAATATTTCTTATCCCTTAAGTAATGGTTTTAAAACAAATCAAGACTCTATAAATAGAATATAACTATTTTATCTAACATGGAAGTCAGATCCAATTTTTCCAGGATATAACTGATTGGTGTCTGATGATTAGTTTTCTCTGAAGTCAGTTTGACTATCTTTCAGTGTTCCTAGTTGAACTATCTATTGAGTTTCTCTTTGTCTGTTCTCTTGTTTTGCACTATATCTTCTTGTCAGGTTCCTCTTTTGGTTTCCACTTTATCATCTTCGGTTTACACTTTTCAGTTAACACTGCAAAATTGTGTCGTCGGTTTTCACCTTTCTTAGCCTTTTTGGTTTGAATTGAAAACCTAAATTTTAGTGAAGTGTAACTAATGGTTTGAAAAAATTGTTTTATCATTGCATACTAATGAAAAAACTTTATTTTTATCAATCTCTCCCTTTGACATTAGTATCAAAAACTGATATGTGCAGAATACTATCAAAATTTATAATATGAACACCTTGTATATAACCTTAGTCATTTCATGACTCCCCCTATGCATATGTCAATATAGTATAGTGTGTATGTACACTTTGTCTTTATACTATATTTTCCTTTTCTCCTTCATGCTATATTATCCTTTTCCCCTTTTTTCTTCTTTATACATATTATTTCACTTTCCCCCCTTATCAGTACTATATGCTCTGTCACTATAGATAATTCCTATTCCCCCTTTTTTTGATAGTAAGGGAAAAGGTGTATACCTATAGCTTATCAAAAATATGAGAGTGAGAGGACTTCATTTCCTCCATCATCTTCTCCCGTTTATCCTTTATATGTTCAAGAGCCATATTCTCTAATGTTATGCGTGCATGCATGTCATAGATGTTGTCTTCTATAGACATCTCAAGGGTGGCAATAAGTTACCTCGCTGAACTTAGGTGAGTCTGTAGAAGTGTGAGGTTTGGTAACAGTATGGACTGTATCTCAATAACCTCCTCTCTAAATTGTGATTATGCTTCCCAAAGTTCCTATCTTAACCATTTTATCTCAATGATTTTCTCATAATGAAATTTAATTTCATTTCCATCAATGGTTAGAATTTGTGCACTTGCAGTGAGATCAGATTCGATCTTTGCTATCTTATCATTGTTGTCCTTTGTAAAATTTTCTAAAGTGCATAGCTTCTGTACTAAGGAAACAAATTCAGTTATGATTGGATCTAATTGATCTAATAATTCTGAAATCTTTACCTTATTCGCTGCCACTTCTTGGCTGATCTTTTTTATCAATTTATATTGAAATTGCTACTCTACTCGCTCCTCAATTTCCTTTTCTACATCAATATTTTGTATTGTGATTTCTTCGGTGAGGAAAACAAGTTAATCTAGAAGGGGGGCATTGTGATCAACATCAACTTCGAGAACAATCTGACTCAATATGTCCCTTGTGTTCTTCAGTACCAATAAATCTTGGTGCTAATTCTTTAGCTTTTCTTGCAAATCTTTCCTTTGGTAGATTTCTCCATATTATTGGAGAGATTCAAAGTCTAATCTTGTTGGGTCACATTTTGGTATCTCTATGATTTCATCTAATGTGAGTCCCAACTTGTTCTTCTTTGTTTTCTTCTTCTTCTTTGTTCTACCTGTATGCAAAACTATAGCCAACTTCTCAGCTTGGTCTGATGTGCTACTAGATGAATTTTGAGGTGTTGTACCTTTCTCCTACTACTCGATATTTGCCTATTAGCTATCTAAGGATGTCTCCTTGTCAACCTTCGGTGTGTCTGCAGCTTCACCTTTTGTGTCCTTCGACATGGTAGGAACTATCTTTTCTTTCTCATATGTTTATTTGTGCACTTCATCAACATCTTTCATCTGTGCATCTTGCTTGATGGTATCTCCATATTTCTGTTCTTAATCAATGACATTTTTTTCATCGGTTGTGTCCTTTTCATTAGATGTGTCTTTTTTCTCATTTTTACCTATGTCCTCGGGTATGCTTGCATTGGTATTGGGGGTCTTCTCCTTTTGTGAGATAATATTGATTGCTTGAATCAATAGTGGCATCTGGCTTGGTATGTATAATTGTGCAACATCAATTATAGTTTCATGTTCATTGGTATGGTCCTTGACAAAAAACACATCTTCACTTTCTGAATTTCATCTACAGGATCATCAGTGATTTAAATAATTATATTGTCCATGGTTTTGTCCATAGTATTTTCCGACCATGTCTCATCTGCAACATCCATATTCTTGTTGCCTATTGTATCCAATTCCTCTTTGTCCAATTCAACAGTTGTGACATCTTTATCATTGATAGTGATATGTTTGGTGCTTTGTGTAGCCTGATCATCCTTGGACTCTTGATTTTTGGTAGGATCCTTTTGTTGCTCAGGAATTATATTATTTTTAGGAATATCAAGTATCTTTATCCATTCTGCTTCACTCTTTCTATCTAGGTCTAGTAAGTGTCCTTGGAGCACTTGGTAAGCTCTCAACTTTGGTGAGAATCATTTAGAGTGAATTTTCATAATTTCTTTTATCTCCTCCATTTTTTACTCAGGAGGCATGACAGATACTAGGGCTCTTTCCTTGATCTCTTTCTCAGAGTGAAAGGAAGATGTCCATCTTACCGATAACCTATCTTGTAGTTCTTTTGGAATTTTGTCTGCCAATTGGATTGGAAGGTATTTGAATATGCACACCATTTTAATGATTGCCTCCTCAATATTATTTTGATCCAAGGGATCTAATGTAAGCCATTTCTTGATCTTTCTATCATTGACTATTCTTGATTTAATGATTGAGGCACATACTTGATCAAAAGTTTTAGGAATATTCTCCTTTTCCTTTTGAATAGCTTCATCCTGTTTAGTGTCCTTAATTTCCTCCTTAGTTCTAATTAAATTCTTCTTTTAGTTGGCCCTCTTTTCTGTGTTTTAGTTTTCCTCTTATAGGTCCTTACTTGACCTTTCTTCAATGGTGAAGGACTTGTGTCCTTAGCTATTTGACTCCTTGTCCTTGTAGCAACTGTAGTCCTAGGCTTCTTAGCTGGTGGAGGTAATGGTGTATCTGACTCTATAGAATCAAAGTCACTCTCCTTCTCAGCTTCACCAATGGGTGACTATCCCTCGATTTCCTCTTTCTTTTTAGTTTCTTCTTCTGTAACCGATAATATTTTCTTTAAGTTCTTGACCATCTTATCCTTCTTCCTATCAATCTTCTTCACAACCAAGCTAGTTTTGATTATTTTCTTGGCTTCTTCATATGTGCCAAACTTGGGTTGTGATTTATCAATTGGCTCATTTATTTATGCATCATTGCATTAGATGCTTGATCTATGTTCACTTCATAGTCAAGTGGAGATAGCAATGCTATCCTCGGTACAATAGGTTTGATATATGTTAAATCAGTATCTACCATGAAACATATGTCAGTTCTGAATTTCTCAATCAACTTCTCAGGGATCCTTACTCTCTTCTGTATTCTCTCCTTGTATCCAGCAAAGTATTCATCCATTATTGACTCAAAATTATCTCCTAGTAATTTTATAAAGTCACTAATCTGTAAGGTTACTAGTTTAGTTGTGTCCCATTGCACATTTTGTATAGATGGAAAAGATTCTTAGAAGTAGAAGAACATGCACATGATAAGTAAACTAAACTTACATGAATTTGATTTTGCATTTCTTATTGTCTTTAGGTTCTCTTCTAACTGCTTGAGCAGAAGTTCTAACAGATCCAACTGAGTTCCTTTCTTTACAATATTGTATATTGTATCCACTACTCTGGATGCTATGATGTTCATCCTGCTAGCCTGAAAGAACTTGTATCGTAAGAAACATGCTCCAAATTTTAGTTCATCATCTGTAATGGTGGATACCTTAAGTCCTCTTCCATCACATTTAGCTCATGTGTTCTTCTGAATGTCAGCCCTAAGTGGGTTCAATGCCTTTACCTTATTGGTTATTAGATAACTTATAAATACATGAATAACATCTCTTTTTATTAGTTTAGGCTCATCCAGCCATAGCTTTCGGTCATGGATCCTTCTTAGTACTAACTGAATCCACTCGGTCTTGAATAACTTTGAGAATCATAGGTAATTTGTAAGATCTTTTACTTCAATGTGTTTGTGCTCTTATTTTATAGTGTCATCATCCTTGCATAGCTTCTTGAAACTTGCACAACCTCCAGATCACCAATCTCTGCAATCTTGTAGTGTATGTATGCTTGCACATCTTCGATGAGTAAAACCCTAGCTGGTATTCATGACAATTCTCCAGCATTGTCAGGTTGTGAGGCAAATTCTGGGCATATTTTGTAATGTTGTTCTTCACATGTACTATTCTTTATAAGTTTGACCTTTTTCTTCTTATTACTCTTCAAGTTAGTGGTTCTTGATGTGGTCGCCATTGTTTCTGACATTAGGGCTTTTTTGTAAATGACAATTGGTTATGCCTGGTACTTGTTAGTAATAATTGAGAGAGGGGGGTGAATCAGTGGCCTCAAAATCTTATCCATAAACTTAACCACCAATCAATAAACCTCATATTATTATGTCCCTATAAGATTCCTGCCATTAAATACTTATAATGATTAACTGTCTGTCGATTTTCCTTGTCTGTCCTTATTCTCCTTGATTACCGATAAGCAGTATAACTATTTACCAAAATATAGTAAATAAGCAGAGTATACCGATGAATCCAAAATGAATTATGTAAGATACAAAACAGTAAGGAAATATATCAAACACACATATAACACATGGATTTTAATGTGGAAACCTTGTTAAAGGAAAAAACCACTGGGACCGGTACCCCAAATTTTCACTCTTCTGAAGGGAGCCCTATTAGGATCCAACCCTGTTAAAGGTTACAAACACACTATTAGGTGTGACCTTGTTAGAAGATTTTACACATATAGGTTGTCACTTAGTATTGAACATCTAATGCTTCCATCCTTGAATCAGCCTCTCTCTTAGACTGTTAATAGGAATCAAGCATATCCAATGCTACTTTCATGAATCAACCTTTTTGGCACTCCTTGGGATGTACCTCAATATATAGAAGACTATTAAGTCCTTCTCTATTAAGAGACTTGATGCTTCAATGGTTAAACTAAAATAAAATGACCTGTTTCTAATGCAACTTGAATTATAGATTTTTAGATCTATTTAAGTACATTAGCTCTCTGATTAATGTATCAATTCAATTCAATTCTTTTGTGCTCCATACTTTCTTCTCTATGATTCTATGTTCATTGTTTGTTGGTGTCTGTAGAATTCCTTAGCTCTCCTTTAGCTTGTTTGATTAGTACTGCATGAAGTTGTTCTTCATTAGTTTCTCTTTAGCATCCTCTTTCTATTCACTCCCCTTAATCCCCTTTTCATGTCATACAAAAATGAATTAAGCTTGTCTCTTATATAGACATGATATTCACTGTTTCTTGATTCTTGATTCTTGGC
>MU227567.1:187739-200269 GCA_018584345.1 Thuja plicata
TTTTCTTAACAACCAAGTGAGATTTTATTCTTGTTTTGGCCTCCTCGTAAGTTCCAAACTTAGGTTGTTTCTTATCTAATGGTTCATTTAACAAGGCATCAATTGCTTTAGATTCTAGATCTATATTTATCTTATATTCTAATGATTGAATCCATGTTGTCCTTGGTACAATAGGTTTGATATAGGTGTGGTCTGTATCAACCATGAAACATATTTTATCTTTATACTTCTCAATGAGTTTCTCAGGGATCCTTACCCTCTTCTGCTTTTGGCCTTTGAATACATTAAAGTATTCATCCATGACTGTCTCAAAATTATCTCCCAGTGAGACTATTTGTTCACTGATCTGCATGGTGACCGATTTTGTGCTATCCCATTTCACATTTCCTACCGATGGGAATGTTTCTTGAAAGTAGAAGAAAATGCACATTATGAGTGAGCCAAAATTACATGTGTTTGAGTTTGCATTCCTTATAGTCTTCAAATTAACTTCTAATTGGTTCACTAGAAGTTCGGATAAGTCCAAATGTGTTCCCTCCTTCACAATCTTTTAAGCTGTGTCTACTGCATCGGATGCTATGTTGTTAATCCTACTCACTTGAAAGAATTTTTAGCCTAGAATGCATGCACCTAATTTCATCTCATCATCAGTAATGGTGGAAACCTTCAATCCTCTGCCATCCCATTTGGCTCCTGTAATCTTTTCAGTCTCAGCCTTTTGTGGGTGCTTTAATGCTTTTACCTTCTCGGTTACAAGGTAACCAATGACTGCATGGATAACATCTTGGGTTATCATCTTCGGTTCATCCATCCAAAGTTTATGATTATGCATTCAACTCATTACTAACCAAATCCACTTGGTTTTGAAGACCTTCAGGAATAACAAGGCATTAGTGAGCCCTTTCAATTCTATATGTTTATGCTCATCTTTCAAAGTTTCATCTTCATTGCATAGCTTCTTATAAGCTTGTTCAACCTCTGAATCACCTATTTATGCAATCTTGCAGTTTATAAATGCTCAAATGTCCTTGAAAAGCAAAACCCTAGCTGGTATTCGCAAGAATGCTCCAACATCATTGGGTTGTGAGGAAACCTTAGGGTGAATCTTGTAGTGTGGTTCCTCACATGCCAAATTCTTGATGAGCTTAAACTCATCCTTCTTGGTGCTCTTTGATTTCACAGTTCTTGAAGTTGCAGTCATTTTTAGATTTAGGGCTTTTTGTGAAATGCATGAAAATAGAGTTTTTGGTTGTTTTTAGAACTTACTATATACATCAAGTGTTGTTTTTATCTTCTTTGGAGTGTCGATGGTTGAGTTGTGGTCTCTCTATGATCCTATTGCTTTCTGCTAAAAAACTACTCTCGTCACTCTGCTCTAGTCGTGGTGAACAATGAATTCATTCCGTCGCCCTTTTATAGTTTCTTTCCCTAAAAAGAAAGTCATTAATGCTTACCAAATCCTTAGTGTGTGAAGATAGAGTTTGTCTGTTAAGACATTAACTTCTTTCTTTAGTGACAATATGACATTTTGGGTTTGTTGTTCATCTCTCTACTTTTACCGATAGGTTTTAATATTGCAAACAACTTGTTCACTTTTCTCGGTTACCGACGAGGATCAGTTTACACTAGAAAATTTTCTTTTAACCAATGCTTCTTGGTAAGTGTAGGCACTCTTAGCTTTGAGTGTGTATCGACAGATTTTGGTATGTATGCCTGATAGCATAGTTATCACATATTTTAACAAGTAGTACCATGATGCATCTTTACTTATGCTAATTTGGAATTTTATCAACATATTATGGAGCCGATGTAAAATAACAACTTGGGGTAATGTAGGCTCCATACTTACTTTTTCTTCTTAGGTGGGGGTGGTGATGTCACCAGATCCATTGGATGGGGTGTCACCATTTGCATTGCTTGGTCTAGCTTCATAATTGTTTGAAGCTTTTCTCCACATTTTGTCTCTTTCTCTCCGGATGTCTTCAATGGTGTTTCCATTGGGATATGTGCTGGTCACTGTCATTTGGTCTCTATAGTCTTTCTTGAGATGAAAAAATTTATGACAGTATAAGCATGCCATTCCAGGGTTAGTCCAGCCTCTAGACTTTCTAGTTCACTGTCTCATACAATTTGCAGAAATGTGACCAAATCTTCCACATGCTGTACAATTTGTCCAAGTGTTGTAATCCCCTAGATAGTGGTTGCTAACTCTTTTTGGAGGATAGGGAGTTTCTTGACCTTTAGGCTTCCATGCTTGCCTTTTGTTTTTCCAGAATTCAAGACTTGTGTGCCCATGCATTTTGCAAGTAGGACAGTATTTGTCCATGTAGGTTTCCTTCTTTGGTTGTTTCATCTGAGACTTACATTCATATGCTTTATGTCCTTTCTTGTTACATTTATAAAAAAATCCTATGACTGAAGATGTAGGTTTAGGAATACCTTTCATTTTGCCTCTGCATACATTTGATGTATGGCCTTTCTTTCCATAGTGATTGCATGTAATATTTCTTGGTCTTGAATTTTTATAGACATTCTTTGGATCAATTTGATTTTATGATTCTCCATTCTCGGTAAAACCTAGACCGGTGTTGTTGTTGACTCTTCATTGTCCTTGAAGAAAATTATCCATTCTTTTATTACTTTCTTCAGCTTTCTTGATAATTTCATTATGCTGCTGCTGAATTCTAATTTCATGTTTTAACTTTTCATTCTCATCCCTTAGTTCACCAATAGCTTCTATTATTTCAATGAGTTCAACACTTATTCCATTTTCCTCTTGACTCATAAGAATAATCTGATTTGTAATCTCATGGTGATGCTCTGTAAGTCTTTGTATTTCTAACTCTTTTTCTTGTATCTTTTCTATAATCTTTCTTCTATCATCAATATCTAGTGTTCTTTCTTGCTCATCTTGTCTAGCATTGTTCATGAAATCAATCATCCTTACCATTTGTGTCTCTTGACCGATTTGTAGAGATTAACTTGTCCAGTCAGATGTTGATTGATTTCAGTTAGGTTTGTGATGCTTTCTTCTGATGTATTTGATGCTTTACTTGTAGTTGATCCTGAATACTCAAAGAAATCTGGTATCTCTTCCTCATGATAATCTGTCTCATTAAAGTGAGATTCCATAATCTTTCTTTCATCTAATAGCTGTCTCATGTTGATTCTAGCTTCTTTATACTATTCATAGAACATATAAATTTCTAGCTTCTTATTTTCAATATTCTTATCAAATCTGTACTTCTCCATTGTATGATCTTTTCTCTTAGGAATTTAAGCTTTTCCAAAGAAGAGACTTAGCTCTTATACCAATTTTTGGAATTAATGGGAAGTGTGTACTTAGAGGGGAGGGGTGAATCAGTACCTCTAAAAATTTTGTATCCTTTAATCAATTAACCTTTTTGTAATCAATTGTATATCTATTCATCTGATCTATGCTATCTTGATTTGAGTTATATCAATTTATAAACTTAACATACATGTGAAAATTCATAGAAACATTCATGAAATTAATTGACACATAACACATGATATGATATTGCAGAAAACTCCTGTTAGGAAGTAAAAACTATGGTGGGGATGGCACCCACAAAATCTTCACTATCTGCAAATTGGAAGGGGTCGATTAAGGCTTACAATTTGATCACTTTTGATGATCTATCCAATTAAGAGTATCTATGGAGACCTATTAAATTCTACTCTATTAAGAGCTTTAGAAATACTACTGAGTGTGCACTCGGTTAAGAGATTTGTAGTTGGGCTATTAAATCCACCTTCCTTGAAAGGATTTTTACACTTTGCTCCACTTTCTAGAATGATAGAAAATTACAAATTGACCTGGTAAATGGAATCTCCTATTGCTGATATAGATCCATTAAGTTTACATGAATACTATTATCACCTAATGTGATTGAGTAATACCTCTGATTCTCGGTAACCTCTGTTCTTGGTTCTTGCTAACCAAATTCACCTTTTGTTATTCTGGTTCTTGAAACTTTCAATCTGTTCCATAGATATGCTCATAGGCTTCATTCATCCTCTCTTCTATATTCACATATGTATAATGAATTATTTCATCATCTATTTATAAGATGGATTGATATCATCAAGTTTCATGAAAAAACAATGTTAACTCTAAGATCAGGTTTACAACTTTACCTTGATCTCCTAGTCTATGTGTTTTAGATCAGTTAGACTAATTAAAGAACTTACATTCATGTTTCTTGTCCCTAAAGACATGGATTTAAAAACAAATCAAGATTCTATAAATTGAATAAGACTGCTTTATCTAACATGGAAGTCAGATCCAATTTTTGCAGGCTGCAACTGACTCTCAATTTTGGACGGTCGGTTATGCTCTAAAATTAGTTGACTATGTTTTGGTTTTGTTCTCTCAGTTTTCTCTTTAAATGTATCTTCAGTTTTTAGTATGTACTATAGGTTGGGTTCCTCTGTCAGGTTCCTCTTTATCCTTTTGACTTTGCATTTTTGGTGTACACACAAAGTTGTGTTGTCAGTTCTCTCTGTACTTGATCATTTTCGATGATCTCTTTATATCTGATTTTTGGTTTGCTCTTTGTCTTGTCTTTTAGTGTATGATTACTAAAAGTGTTTCCTAAATACTAATGGAAAATTAATGTCATCATGAATTAATTGACTCATAACACAAGATATGGTAACACAGAAAATCCTTTTTAAAAGGTAAAAACTGCGGTGGGGATGGCACCCAAAAAAACTTCACTATCTGCAGATTGGAAGGGGTCGGTTAAGGATTACAATTTTACCACTTTTGATGATCTACCCTATGAGGAGTATCTATGGAGACTTGTTAAGGTCTACTCTATTAAGAGCTTTAGCAACACTATTTAGTGTGCACTTATTTAAGAGATTTATAATAGGATTGTTAAATCCACCTTCCTTAAAAGGATTTCTTCTATTTTGTACACTTGTTAGAATGCAGACAAAAATACTCATTGAACTAAGTGTATGCAATCTAACTATTTATGATTAAAGATCCATTACAATTCACATGTATAAATTTATCACCTATTGTGATTGATTAATACCTCTTTTGCTTGGTAGCCTCTATTCTTTGTTCTTGATAACCAATTTCATCTTTTGTTGTTCTTCTTATTGAAAATCTCAATCTGATCCATAGATGTGCTCATTTTCTACATCCATCCTCTCATCCACATTAAATAATGATTACAACATCTATTTATAAGATAAATTGACCTAATGTAGTTTCATGTATTACAAAACTAACTCTATGATCAAAGGTTTATAACTTGACCTTGATCTCCTAGTCTGCATATTTTTACTCAGTTAGACTCATTAAAAAAATTAAAATAATGTTTCTTGTCCCTTAAGTCATGGTTTTAAAAAAAATCAAGTCTCTATAAATAGAATATAATTTTTTTATCTGACGTTGAAGTCAGATCCACTTTTTTTGGGATGTAACTGACTTTCAGTGTCTGATGTTCGGTTTGCACTAAAGTCAGTTTGACTATCTTTCGGTGTTCTTGGTTGGACTATATATCAAGTTTCTCTTTGTCTATTCTCTCAGTTTGCACTATATCTACTTGTCAGGTTCCTATGTCTATTTCCACTTTATCATATTTGGTTTGCACTTTTTGGTTAACACTGCAAAACTGTGTTGTCAGTTTTCACCTTGCTTAGCATTTTTTGTTTGACCTAAAAACCTGACTTTTGGTGAAGTGTAACTGACAGTTTCAACAACTTGTTTTATCATTGCATACTAATGGAAAAATTTTATGTTTATCAAGACCTGTTAAGTTATTTGAGACCTAACCAGTCGATAATTTTTATTAAATAAGGATAACTCGTTATCCCATTATTATAATTAAAACATTGGGTTGTTGATATTAGGATTAGGTTTTTGTTAGGAAACGTCATGTTGATCTGAAGCTTGTCTACATCCTTTGACTTTCATACTTATATGGATACCAAGACACATAAAGGCACAATATGACTTACTGTTAATATAATCAGATGGATTAGATGGATCAATAACTGAAAATGTGAACACTATTATACTATTTTCCTTAATCAATAAAGATAAGTCCTTTTTCTTCATATCTACAATTGTTTCATTAATCATTTTACAATTAGTCCCTCAGATAAACCAATAGATCTTCTTCAAAGTGATTGTTTGATGTGCATGCTTCCTGATTGGATTCATACTATATATTTCAAATTAGTTTTCTCATTTTGCATGGTTAAATTCTATTGATTGAGGCCTCAGTCAATTGGTCTGTCATCTGAGAAGTATTTCCCTTTTGAAATATCTTTGAATTTTTTCTAAGTTGCATGTACATTCCATAACACCTTTGAAGTGATAATTTTTCTTGCAAAAATGTCTATGAGGTTGAACATAGGATTCAAATGATACTGACTCTATTGCCTATAGTTGACTAAGGCACTGATCTTTCTTGTTCATTGGATTTTGGTCATAGTTTCATTTGTAAAGTTTTGAGATACTACATCCATCTACTATATGCAGTTCAAATCTTGAATTCATCAAACATTATTTAAATTCATGCAACATTACATTTGAACACTTTGATAATACATTGCTCTTAGTTTTAGGATCTCAATATTACTTTTCCATACTTTGAGAAGAGAGAAGTTTGAAATATAAGTTATCTGCTCCAAAAAGCCCTAAGGATTTGGGAGATAAGTCTAGGGTATAGGCCTACCAGCCTTGGTTCTGCAGAGCCAAAATTGTAGAAGGTTGAAACTTAGATCAAGTTGAAACCTTTTTTGTTGGAAAATCACTTGGGTTTCTCATCATTGGATATGAAAAATCCATAGGAAATCCAATTTTTTGATTTGAGCACCAACAGATTGGTGACTCTACTGGGGAACAGTTATCATTAAGGAATTTTTTTCAAAATTTCTGGTAATAGAGGTTAAGCTCTACTGGGAGAAAATAATCTAGAAGACAATAAGTATTTTCCTTTTGATAAGAAGGTGGCGACTCTATTGAACAAAGCATTTTGGTCAGTGACTCTACCGAGGGAGAAAACTTAGAAGGAGATAGGAAGAAAACCTAGAAGGGATGAGAATTTATCTTTTAATTAGTAATAGAAAATCTATTACATGATGTTTATAATTCTATTAAAAATATTTTTGATTCCCATTGATACTAGGCCTTTGGATCTTAGAAAGTTTCAATGCAGTTCTAATGAATTTTTTTCACAGCTTTCACAGAGAGTTCCTGAATTTTATGGAGATTATGATGACTCGGCTCTTGATATTTTGGATGATTTTCATATATTCCTTAATAATTATGAGGTTTATATAGAACATGATGCCATGAATTTTTTTGCATGGTCATTAAATAATAATTCACAAAAGGAATATGAATCACTACCTGCACAAAATATCTCATCGTGGAGGCATTTTGAGCAATGGTTTCTTGATATGTTTCATAATGCCAGTGGTGGAGGAGAGAACATGTGTTATGAATAGTATGAAGACCAAAGTCACAACATGGAAGAGGATCCTATTCTATCTCCACTTGATGCATTTTTAGCTTGGAGAGATTTGAGGGGGAGTCTATACCACTTTTGTTCATAAGAATGACAAGCATTTGTAAGGAGGTACCATCAGACATTAGATCTCCAATCAAAGAATTCATAAGAAAATTTTGAGAATTAGGAATCTTGGTAGATGACCCTGATTTGAAATTCCTTATTCATGCATTAGAAGATGATGATGAAGATAGAGAAAAGGAGACTTATGCTCAGATTGAAAAAAGTGGAAATCTCAGTGATAAAAAGGAAAACATATGTTATGAACAAAACATGTGATATGAACAAGAAGAAGATCTAAATTGCATTATGGAAGAAAAACCTTACATACCTCCTTGTAATGCACATGGAGAATAAAATACATATAGGATAGCCACATAAAGAAGCCAAGATCACACAATAGATTCAATGCCTTGTTCAAATTCTTCTTTCAAAAGATGTGCAGAAAATGATAACTCCAATCATAGCTACATATCTTAAATAATCGGACATGTATGTCATGGTGCATTCATCAGAGAAGATAATATGGAGGATGAACCAGTAATTGATTCATGCATGGTTGACCTTTTGGGTAATAATACATGTGAAATAGATGCAGATGATGAAATGGAGGAAAGAAACCTTCTCAGTACCAAAGAAATTTCAGATCTATTAGATATTGAATATCAAAAACATGTTTAGGAAAATGGTGCAATTTTTTTATCGATCCACCACAGTAAACAAGTTAATGGATCACTACATATATTTAGGGAGTACTAGATCAAGACGATAATAATTTCCAAGGATCAAATAGAGGAGATGAAAGAGAACATGAGGCAACATATGAACAATAGGAAGTTTCAGAAAATAATTTCAATAAAGATGTTAGTCTTGTTGATAAAATATACGATGATCCTGATGAAAATTCTCATGAGGGCATGCCTAAAAAATCTATGTTCTTAAATCCATTATGTGAAGGATACTTTCTATGCAATCAAATATATCAAAATTATGATAAAGATAACAGACCTAATGAGGAATTTGAAGTTGATAAAATTCAAAATATGTATTCAGAAGGTGAAATGTCTTTAAACTCACCCCTTGAGTAGGAGTGATATCGAACTTGTGAAAATAAGATTAAATCAGCTGAGCATGATGATGAGAATATGTTGAAGGAAAGTCCTGAAGACTATCTAGATAATGAAGATATTGGCTTAGTTGATGTGGTACATGAAGACATTTGAAAAGATGATCCATCTGATAAAAGTGTGTATTATGATCATCATGCAGGAGAGGACACATATAAGAATGATCACAAAATTCTATCAAATATGTTATATAAGAAAACAATAGAAAAGGATCATGCAAAATATTGTGAAAAGTTTGTCAAAAATGATTTCTTTATATATTTAAATCCATTATCTAAGAAGGGTAAAGTATGTACAAACAATATGGTTAATATACCAAGTTTTGAAGATAGACGTTATGATATCATCAATAAAAGAACATGCCAAAGAATTGTGTGATGTTTCAAATCTTGAGACTATGGAGAATTTAGATAGAAATAGAAACATAAAAGATTTTACAGCCAAATATGAAGGAAGATATGATCTTGAGATAAATTTTTCTCAAATGTTTGAAAGAAGATCAGATGAAAGAATAAACCATGGTGTCATGTTAAGAAGATTTAAAATATTACATAAATAGAATAAAAATTTTGATAGAGGGAAATAGAAGTGTTCACTTTGGGGGGCCTGAGGCCACCTAATTTTGTTTTTAATTAGGTTTAATAAGGATACTTGGTCTACTTCTCCAGAGAGAACTAGGATCTTGTTGTGTCCAAGTATGAACACACATCCCTAGAAATAGCCACTGGTAGAACCCATATTTGTAGAATAGTTTGTATTCAAAATTAGTCAGGTAAGTAACTCTTTGCATTTATCCATTTATCTTCTATAGCCTTTTGACTTATATGTTATGCCTTTATTGATGTTTCTTATATATTCTATCAATAATATATCATTTTAATCCATGTCTCTAACAAATTATCCTTGTCTGCCATTGAATCCTTCGTCTTCTCTGGTGCAGATAAAACTACCAAGGTCAAGATCAAAATGCAATGGTTATGATCAAAATATGGTTTGTGGATTCATATGATCATAAACCTACCTATAGCATGGTGGTGCAATGAAGCAACGAGCAGTAATGATCTTTTATCCATCATAGAATGACAAAGTATTCTGGTTTTGACCCCATGATAATATAAATAGTCAAATTAAGTCGTCGATATTCAAAGACTTTACATCTGATGTGAACATGATGATTATTTTACTTGATTTGTAACCAAAAATCGATTGCCACATGTACTATGAGGTCAGTTTGACTAAAGCTACCTTGAGTCAAATCTAGATAAGATTAAGCTTTGATCCAATGAATCTGCACAATGATTCTATCACAAGATGCACACCATTTAAACATTGTGCAGTGGAAAAGAGGATGACATGTATCTTGGGCCCACCGGGATGTACAAATGGAATGATGTGGAAAAATATGTTGACATTTGATTGGCAGGACATAATGACTGGGTAACACAGAAGCATGAAAATAAGAGTAAAGACCGGATTACTTAAGTGATATCTTTAACCTCGTGCTATAAATCAAAGGTTGTGACTTAATCTTGCGAATAAAGGTGATCAGGAAATTAAAAAATCTTTGAGGAAGATCTCCGACCATAGGATTAAAGAGCTACGACTCTGCCTAATGGCACGATGGAAAGATGACCAGACGTTATCCACTACGCGATAGCGTAGGATGTGACATGTCACCTTGATTAGAAAAAGACAAAGACCTTTGACAACTATATTAAATCAATTTATTACATGGCATATTTAATATTAAAATATTTTATTATGAATAGGGTTTGTTTATTTTTTACTGTTTGACTTTCCATGCCGATTACAAAGGTGGTGAATACTATATAATCAGACGATCCAGATTTCTTGACATTGACATGAATGGTTATATGCAGACATGATATTAAGAGGTCAAAAAGGAATAATAAACACTATGGTTGCAGTCAATGGAAGATGAATAACTTGATTCCAGAAACCATGTGCAAATATACCTATGTGATATACATGCCCGGAGCCATTGATTCAGAATCATCAATACCAAATGAAGGATATGTTAGAGATGATCAATATGGTTTCAAAGTTGACAATATCAACAATAGTATCATACTAAACTGGCTTATTCAATACATCAACAATGAATATCTGGTGCCAATCTAAGTTCATGAATAATGCCATGGATGGATATACGACTAGAATCTCATTATAATGCAGATCTATTAAGTTATTTTCATAGACATATTAAGAAATACTTGTTAATTTATTTGAGACCTAATCGGTTGATAATTATTATTAAATAAGGATAAATGGCTATCCCATTATTCTAGTTGAAACATTCAGTTATTGATCTTAGGATTAGGTTTTTGTTAGGAAACGTCATGTTGATCTAAAGCTTGTCTACATCTTTTGAGTTTCATACTTATATGGATACCAAGATCAATAGATAAAGACACAATGAGACTTACTGTTACTATAGTCAGATGGATTAGATGTATCAATAACTACAAATGTGAACACTATTGTACTATTTTTCTTAATCAATAAAGATAATTCCTTTTTCTTCATATCTGCAATTGTTTCATTAATCATTTTACAATTAGTCACTCGAATAAACCAATAGATCTTCTTCAAAGTGATAGCTTGATGTGCATGCTTCCTGATTTGATTCATAGTATATATTTCAAATTGGTTTTCTCATTTTGCATGGTTAAATTCTATTGACTGAGGCCTTAGTCAATTGGTCTGTCATATGAGAAGTATTTCCCTTTTGAAATATCTTTGAATTTTTTCTAATTTGCATGTACATTCCATAACACCTTTGAAGTGATAATTTTTCTTTAAAACTATCTCTGAGGTTGAACATAGGATTGGAATTATAGTGACTCTATTCCCATAGTTGATTAAGGCATTGATCTTTCTTGTTCATTGGATTTAGGTCATAGTTTCATTTTTAAAGTTTTGAGATATTATATACATCTACTATATGCAGTTCATATCTTAAATTCATCAAACATTCTTGAAATTCTTGCAACATTACATTTGAATACTTTGATAATACATTGCTCTTAGTTTTAGGATCTCAATAGTACTTTTCCATACTTTGAGAAGAGAGAAGTTTATAATATAAGTTATTTGCTCTAAAAATACCTAAGGATTTGGGAGATAAGTTTAGGGTATAGGCCTACTAGCCTTGGTTCTACAGAGCTGAAATTGTAGAGGTTGAAACTTAGATCAGGTTGAAACCTTGTGTAGACACCTAAAATTGATCAGGTGTATCTCAAGCATTCCAAACTGTAAATCTCAGCCAAATGCTTAAAAATATCAATGTAAAACAAATGAATCAAATCAAATGGACATTTATCAAATCAAATGGAAAAAATTCAAATCAAATTTAAAGATCAGATAATCATGAAATCAAATAATTAAATTCAAGCCTAAAGGGATTAATCAAATTATGCAATTGATTTTTCAATTGTATAGTTCAAATCAAATAGATCAAATCCAACCCAATCACCCTTCCATGGCTAATTTAATTAAATGATGGAGTTATTTAATTCCTAATATCTTTGAGACAACCAGCCAAATTTCCCTCCATTTGAGAACACCTCAAAGCTTTTGACTTAACTAAGCTTTGATCATGATCAACTCACTCTACCCCCTACCCTTGGGAAAATGCTATAAATACAAGTCATTTCCTTTGTGTTTGGAATCCAAGAATTAAAGAGAAAAAGCATGCTTATTATAGGCACATTGAGAGCATATGAGGAGCATTTGAGAGCTTTTTGAGAGAATTTTAGCATTTTCATTACATCTAGCATATCATGTTTAGGAGCATTTGTTATTTTCTCATATAATCTTGGAG
>MU227567.1:209296-246292 GCA_018584345.1 Thuja plicata
AATGGTTTAAACCTAGCTAAGAAAATCTTACATATGGGGTACTTTTGGAAAACCTTAGAAAGAGATGCTTGTCAATATGTTAAAGTTTGCAAGAAATGTCAATACCATGGGAACTTGATTCATGCACTAGCGCAAGAATTAAACCCTTTTTTCACACCATGGCCATTCTATCAATTCGATTTTGACTTAATTGGCATGATTTATCCACCTTCTTCAAATGGAGACAAGTACATAATCACAGTGGCATAATACTTTAATAAATGGGTTGAAGCTGTCCCTTTATCAACTGCAACAGGAAAACAAATTTCCATGTTTATCCTAAATCATATCATTTGCAGATATTGCATTCCTCATGCTATCATCACAGGTAATGGAAAACAATTTAAGAACAAAGATATTGATGAACTTTGTGACACATTCCACATTACACATCACTCTTCATCCATTTACTATCCCCAAGGTAATGGAAAAGTAGAAGCCACCAACAAGAACATCCTTAAAATCATTAAAAGATCAGTTGGAAAATCAGGAAAGGATTGGCACCTTCAGATCAATCCAGAATTATGGGCATGTAGGAATAGTATTCAAACCCTGACAGGAGCTACACCTTTTTCTTTGGTTTATGGGGCTGAAGTTGTTCTCCCTTTAGAAGTTGAAATACCATCCCTCAGAGTTTCATTGCATGGATTAATAATGGATGAGGATTATAGAGTTTCCCACCTTCAACAATTGGAATTATTGGAGGAACATAAAACTCAAGCCTAGAATCATTTGAAAGTGTATCGGATTTGAATTTCCAGGAACTATAACAAACATATCAGGCCAAGAAACTTTCAAATAGGAGATCTAGTATTAAGAGAAAATCCAAAAAATCAGGTTGACAGAGAAAAGAAAGGGACATAGGAAGCAAATTGGCTTGGTCCTTTTGTCATTGTTTCTTCATTTGGGATGGGGACCTACAAACTAGCCAATTGTGATGGTGATGAATTGCTAGAACCTATCAATAACATTCATTTTAAGAGGTTCCACACCTGATTCAGAGGAAAAAGTATCAGAATAAAGAGTATAAGTTGAAGAGTATCATATGAGTCAAGCATCACCCTTATACATGAGAAAATTCAAAAATATCAAAAAAAGGAGAAAATTCAAAAAATACCAAAAAAAGGAGAAAAGATCAAAAATACCAAAAAATCATAAATTTCAAAAAGCCAAAAAATTTGAAAAAGAAAAAGAAAGTGCCTTGGTGAAAACCTAGCAATAGGCACCTCGGTAGAAAAAAAGAGAAAAAGAGAAATAATCCCAAGAGGTGAAAACCTGGAAACAGGCGCCTTTTGTCCCTTAGGTGTTTCCTAGTTACATTTGTACATATTGCAGTTTCCTCATCTCACTTGTCCATATCCTCATTACATCCGTCATTCATGCATTGACCTAATAAAGTCTCAGAGTTGCATTTTGTCACATGATAGGTTCAGTTTCACATTGATCACATTTATCACTTGGGGGCACACATCATAGATTTTGGTACCAACTGGATTCAATAGTGCAACATTTTGGTCACACATCAGAAGCAAATTTTTAGATTCAGGAGAAACATTTTGGAACCTTTGATGAATATCATTGTTCAACCCTAAACAGTTGGATCGCATAACATGATCCTTGAATCTCATTACCTTATTTTATCAAGATTAAAAATTGACACACCCTAAATGATCATATTGTCTGGAATTCTTATTTGAAAATCTTGATACATTTCACAAACACTTGGAATTTTTGATGATTTTTTCATTGAATTTTTTGAGTCATGTTCTTTTTAGTTAATCAATGATGTTCTGACTAGATTGGCAGTGATAAGAGACATGATGTTTTCTTAAGCTTCTGGGTGACTATTTTGAGGAAGATTCTTTAACTTGTGTGAATTTGTCTAAGGACATGGTCATCAAAGAACCATAGAGGACATTCATATGGGACGGAGGGTCAACCTTTGTTTGTTTACACAAAAGGATACCTTGGTTATTTAGATTTTCCATAACTTAATACCAACATCCACTTGCAACATTGAATTTGATTAAACCGGTATTCATACTCCCATAGTTGGTCATCCAACTAGTGAGGGTTGTACTTGGCTTCGTAGAAAGGGTTACCACATGAGGGAAATTCATATTCATATTCTTATGGTCATAGTGGCACTAGTAAGGATTGTATCAACTCCTAGTTCCACAACACTCTATGATGAAAATATATCTCCGTTTGCATTCCTTTCGCAAACCTCAAGGACAATTAGTTGCATTGCATTTTGCATGTTAGATTAATTGCATTTTTCATGTTAGATTAATTTCATTTTGCATGTTATATTAATTGTATTTTTCATGTTAGATTAGTTGCATGTTGCTTTTTAGCTTAAATGCATTCTTCAAAGCTTAGTTCTCAAGTGGCTTGTCTTTCTAGAATTTTTTTTCCAAGTTCAAAGGGGGAGATATAGAGTTGAAAACACTTCATCAAATTTACTGGTTCCAAGTCATTCAAGATGAGATTTTCCTTTGAATTCATTATCATTAATCATTAATCATTATATATTCATGTCAAGTGAAAATCAAGAAAAAGATACCTTAATCATTATTCATTATCCATATCATCGTTTAGAACTGCATATCATAAATTAAATTGCATACATCCAAAAACACAAAAAGATAGATGCATTTCATTTACCATTAGCACCAAGTATTGCATTCATTGCATTGCATATTTCATACATGGTTAAATTGGACAAGCATATAGAGATAAATTGCATTAACATCATTTACATCCATTTATCTATGTCCTACTCTAAGACATTTGCATCCATTGCACAATAGAAATAAATGCATCATAGAAACATATAGATATGCATAAAAGGAAATCTCATGACATCATCAAGGGAGAAATCAAAGATCATCATAGATAAATGTCCATCATAAATGTCTATAACATAATCAGTACATCAAAGATACATCAATACACTGTCCATACATCAAAGTCCTAATCAAAAAATACATATGATACAATGCTATACATCCTGGGTCCATATCTATCTCATGACCCAGTAGGGGCACCTGATCCATCTCCAGCTAAACCTGTGTCTGAACCCCCTACACCATCAGATTCTCTATCACCTACTCTATCCTATGCACTAGGAGGTGCCTGACTAGTGCTCACACTGGTCGGTAACTGAGCCAGAGTAGCAAGAAATTGCTACAGCATGGTCATGACCTGATCTAATCTTGCTATAACTACAGTCATCCTGACCTGTAGCCCCCATACATCCTAAACTATATCATCTGAAACTGGAGGCACTGGAGGTGCCTATGATGCTGGTGGAGCCTATGGTGCCTGAGGTGCTAAGGGTACCTGCGGTATAACATGTGTTGTGCTGACCTGTGGGTCAACCTATGGTATCTATCCAAGAACCTGTCTAGCCACCTGGACCCATCTATGCCTGTGCCTAGCCCAATCTACATCTACTCTCAAAGGAGCCTGACCCTAAGGCACCTATCCACCTACTTGCCTCTACCTAGGCTATCTAAAACCACCACCTTGGCCTCTCGCATGCCCTCCTCTCATCTGAGGCCCAACTACTCTCTGTACCCGTGGCACTCTAGGTGCCCTCTGAACTCTGCACTGGCATGGTCTACAGCCATCATCCCCATCATCTCCACCATCACCATCATCATCAAAAAGCTCGTCAACGTCAGGGATAGGCTCTACCAAATCTGTGAATCTCATGAATTGATGTCATAGAAACCACTCTTGGTACTCTGCTAACATCCTCGCATCCGCCACCTATGGCATCAGATCCCAAACACCATATCCAAGCTAATATATCTATAGACAGGATGATCGGTAGTCAACCTATGCTCCCCACATTGACCTCTTAGCCTGTACTTGGGTATATAGTGCCATACCCTATGGCATATCCTGCATCTGGCCGAACTGGCGTAGCACTCTCACACAAAAACATCTCTCAATCACCAATGGTGATTGGCCTATCATCCATCAAGGTGAAAACATATAGGGTAACTCATCATCATCCTCTCACCACCTCTTGCACTATAGATACGGCCTCCATACCACCTAATCAATATCATCAATCGCGTGTCTCCAAAAATCAACCTTGCCTAGATGATGCTGGACAACCATGCCATCATATAAAAATGCATAAGGGTAACCACGAGCCTAAACTCGCACTGAGACTAGCCTAGTAATAGGGATATGCTCCCAGGTCTATAACTATAACAACACTGCACCTGCAGAAATAGCTGCACTGCGCTGATATACAATCTCATGCAAATCATGATACAACTGCGCCAACACATAGGAACCCCAATCCAATCTCCATGGATGAGAAATTAGGTCCTCTATAATTTGGCCCCATCTGACTGCAAAACCATGACCTCTCCTATCTGGCAATAATAATCCCCCTATCACGGCTCCTAATAATGTTGGTAAGGTGGGAAATGAGGCAAACTATGCCCAAGTAATACAATTATCTGCAATGGCGTTGTCTCCAAACACCCATCTACATACACTGCTATCATATACTACACCATAATACACCCGCTCTCCATGAGTTAGGATCCTCAGTAGTCTATATACATCCTCAGGCATAATAGTCATCTCGGCTAAAGGTAAATGAAAGGTATTATGGTCAGAGTGCCATCACTCTGCCATAGCTGTCAATAAACCTTGGTTCAACTGAAACCGAGGGAGATCTAAAAGGAAACTAAGTCCACAAGTCTCAATAGTACACCGCTCAGGAGGTGTAAGCTCATCTACCAGATCAAATATCCATAACGCTACACCTTACACCCACAACTTGCGGTAATGCTCCTACATTTTGAGACAAAGTGCATCATGTTAGTTGTTCTCTTGATAAACCATTCTAAGTCAATCACAAAATATTAAATCTATCTTTGCTCTAATTTGAGCATATCAACTTATTGCTCCTAACCTCTATATCATGAGACACAAGGATAATTTGTAATCATTTTTAATCATATCGGATTGACCTATCAAACATTCATCATTATGACTTTTCTAACATCCTAAACACTACGTGACATTCTAGATGAACATTTTCTAGCTTGGAGCCTAATTGAGTCATCTGGACGATCAATCAAACTAAGTTCATCTATTTTCCTATAATCAACTTTCAAATTTATGGTAGGCAGCACTTAACTGAGTGTATGTGGCTTTTTAAGCTAAGCGGCTTTTTAATCTTTAAAAGTGGCTCTTTACCATGCAGAGGCGACACTTTACCAAATAGGTAGCCTTTTGTAGGCCTACGCGGCTTTTCAAACATCATACACGAATTTTAAAACATGGTGTTTTCAGGTGGTGCATTTCATATTTTGGGTGGAAATTTTGACCTAGCTCCTACGCGGCTAAGGATTGCGCATACGCGGCTTTTCATAGTGCCGATGCGGATTTTTACTACCCTATGCGGCATTTTACCTATCCTACATCACATTTTGCTAATCATTTTCTAAAAAGCAATAAAAACATGCATTAAATGCAATTTTCAAAGCAATAAATGCACCAAGAGGGTTGAACCACTCACCGGAGGCTCGTAGTCAGGAGGTCTCTAATTTTGGCATGCTCGCTCAAACCTGTACTCTCATATGGGGACCACCATCACTATCATTTGTCAGAGGCTCAGAGAAAAAAACTCAATAGTGAAAAGTGAAAATGAATAGTAATTTTGGGTTTTTCAACTTATTTAAGCTATTTTAACCTATTTTCTAAGATTTTTGACCCAGTCAAACCTAATCTACATATTCTACACACTGGTACATTTTTTTGACATCTTTTCACATCATCGTTTATCAAAAATGCGATCATCTTGGGTCTATCCTATTAACATTATTCGTCAACAACTTTTACCTACGATTAATATGATTCCATTTCTGAGGGGGCATCATCATATCATCAAACTGGGATTCTACAACATATCTTGTATCAAATCTGGGGCATTAAAATTTCAAACTTTATCATATCAGGTTTTCATATTAGGGTTTCATATCAAGGTTTCATATCGGATTTTCATATCAGCATTTCATATCAAAGATATCATATTAGGGTTTCATATAAGGGTTTCATATTAGGATTTCATATCAGGGTTTCATATCAAAATTTTCATATCAAGATTTTCATATCAGGTTTTCATATCATCTCATCATTATCAGCTCAATGATCAGGACAATCAAGCTTTCTTTGAATCAGTGTGTTTCACACATCAATTCAAAGAGGGGCATTTATAGACACCTAAAATTGACCAGGTGTATCTCAAGCATTCCAAACTATAAATCCTAGTCAAATGCTTCAAAATATCAATGCAAAACAAATGGATCAAATCAAATGGACATTTATCAAATCAAATGGAAAAAATTCAAATCAAATTAAAAGATCAACTAATCAAGAAATCAAATAATTAAATTCAAGCCTAAAGGGATTAATCAAATTATGCAATTGATTTTTCAATTGTATAGTTCAAATCAAAAAGATCAAATCCAACCCAATCACCCTTCCATGGCTAATTTAATTAAATGATGGAGTTATTTAATTCCTAATATCTTTGAGACAACCAACCAACTTTCCCTCCATTTGAGAACACCTCAAAGCTTTTGACTTAACCAAGCTTTGATCATGATCAACTCTCTCTACCCCCTACCCTTGGGAAAATGCTATAAATAAAAGCCATTTCCTTTGTGTTTGGAATCCAAGAATTAAAGAGCAAAAGAATCCTTATTATAGGCACATTGAGAGCATATGAGGAGCATTTGAGAGCTTTTTGAGAGAATTTTAGCATTTGCATTACATCTAACATATCATTTTTAGGAGCATTTGTTATTTTCTCATATAATCTTGGAGCATTTTTGAGCATTTTGAGCATTCTAGCTAGATTGGAGCATTCATTTTTCATATATATCTCATTCTAGGATTGTCCTTGAGAGAGATTAAGCCTAAGAGCTCTCTTAACAAATCTTGGATAGAGAATCATGAGATGATATAGATTTTAGCTTCAATTCTTAGATTAACTTGTTTTATCTTTCCATAGAATTGTTGCTTTCAATCTTAATTTCATGAAGGTGTATTTTCTTACACAAACCTTGTTTGTTGGAAAATTACTTGGGTTTCTCATCATTGGATAGGAAAAATCCATAGGAAATCTAATCTGTTGATTTGAGCACCAACAATTTGTACATGGAAATTGAGTCAAAAATATTTAGGAATTGCATCATTTTGTGGAGTGATGAGTACTATTCCTTCTCCTGCACCATGGTTCATAGATGATCCATCAAATAATAACTTCTAGACTTCTATTGCTTCCTATATTGTAAGGATTGATTCATTTAGAAACTTGAAAACTATAAGTTAATGATCTAGAATTGGTGCTCCTACTAGTTGATCAATAATAGCCTTCCCTTTGATAGCCTTCCGATCCATGTATTCAATATCAAACTCTCTTAAGATCATGACCCATTTAGCAAGTTGTCTAATTATTTTTTCTTTACTCAATGATTGTTTTAATGGATCTATGTGTGCAATGAGCTTCACTTGATGACTTATCATATAATGTCTTAACTTTTGAGAAGAAAAGATAATTTCAATACACGCCTTTTCTATTTATGAATAATTGAGTTCATAGCCCACCAACATTCTACGTGATGACCTTATGGAAAGACATGTTTTCAATTAGTGCCAAAATACTTAGTCACTTATATGAATACAATGTTGACCAAGCCAGAAACTTTAAGTGCAACCCAAGTTGTTGAAGTGTAACCTGAGAAGTAGCAGTGTTGACCGAGAAGATAGTGGCAATCAGTATCACCCGAGTCACTAGTGTTACCCAAGTTGCATACCAGCTTTGAGTGATCATTGTGACTGGATAACCTAGTGTCACCTGAGTGCCAGAGTTTCCAGTTCATTGTGTTGCCTGAGTGTCAGTATATCACCCGATTGGATTACTGGACCCAAGTATTAGTATTGGGCTGACTTAGTTCTTATTGTTGGATATTAATTGATATCATGGTAGCTGACTTATGAAGGTAATTTATTTGGATAAGATATATATGTAAGATACTTTATTTATCCAAATGTAGTAGAGAAGAAGTGTGCATACATGTGAATATGAAATAGCAGTTTAATAAGAAAGCTAAAATAGTAAAAGGAACAGTAGAGACTCATCTATCACATTCAATTGATTAGTATTATCTCAAAGGATCTCATTTATCAAATTAGAGTTGCATAGAAGATCATCCATTGGTTCATCCTAATAAGTGTATCAACAAAATCCTTTAATAGGGTGGACTTAACAGTCCTTTTCAAATCTCCTTACAGAGTTGCATACTTAATTATATTGTACAAATACTTTCACAAGGTGGACCTAATAGTCCTTATTGCTCCTAACAGGGCAAGCCATCAGAATTGGTCAATTGTAAGCTTTAACAAGATAAATTTATATTTCAGTACTAAATCTTGTGGGTACCATCCCCACCCCAGTTTAACTTTCTATTTGGAATTTTTATGGGTAACCAAATACTGTGTCAAGTGTTATGAATGTTTTACGAATTTTTTTTTCATGCATGCAATCATATTAGAAAATCTAATAAAGGATAAAAGAGAATAAGTTTTATTGGTTCTTGATTCACCCACCCCTCTTAGTCACCTAGCCTCAATATATTTCCAACAATTGGTATCAAAGCTAAAGGTTCTCTTACCAGAAGCTTAACAACTTCAGCAAAGATCAGAGGCAATGGAAATATACAGACTAGAGAAATCCATTGAAAATGAAAAGCTAGATCTACAAGTGGTCATGGATCATGTCAGAAAACTCAAGGAACAACTCTCTCATTCCTTGAAAAGAAAAAAATATTTAGCAATGCAAATGAATGCTAAAAACTACATAGAAGAAAGAATTGAATATTTATGCAAAGAAATAAATTCTGAAGAAGCTGATGCAGCCATTGAAGACCTACTTGCAAAGAATCTCAATTTACATGAAGAAGTTAGAAAGTTGAAGAGAGAACAAGAAATTCATTCAATCAGAATATGTGAAGCCATGGAACAAAAGAACCAAGTAGAAAATGATAGATAAATGACACAAGAAGATAAAATATTGCTAAGTACAAGACTAGAGGAAAAAGAAAAATAAATCCATCATTTGTCACTTCAGCAAGAAGATATGATAAATCAGCTCAATAGTTCAAATTAAGAAGTTATCAATCTAAGGACTGAAAAAGAAAGACTACAGAATGATCTCAACCCTGAAAAAAAAACCAATGAGACTATGATGAATTCACAGGTAAGCATGGATCAGTTGATAGAGAAAACTCAATTCAAACATCATGGACATACTGGATTAGATTATACTGAACAAGGTGAATTTTAACAAGGATCTCAAAAGAACAACAAACCTACTTGTAATAATTGTGGTAAGTTAAGGAATACATCAAATAAGTGTTGGAGCAATGGAAAGTCAAAGTTTAATGGTAAATGCTACAGATGCAACAAACATGGACATAGGGTAAGTGACTACACTGAGAAACCTAAGTTTGAAGGAAAATGTTTCAATTGTAACAAACAAGGTCATAAGTCTTCCAACTACATAACTAAGAAATAGAACCCTACTGAACAACTAGATAAAGCAATTTTTGGTTGGGATTACAACACATGGAGCATATGTTGTCATTATGGTGAGTATGGGAACATTGGTGTAAATTGTGCAAAGAATCATCTCAGAAAAAGGAATCCTAATAAAAGATGTTATGTGTGTAAACAACTTGGTCATCTAAGCAAGAATTGCATGAACAAAGAAAAAGTGGATACTATTTTTGAGAAAGGCAAAGCAAATTTTTTTGAAATCAGAACTCAAATGAGTCAGTAGTGGGTAAGGAAGTCTCTTGAGAATCTAGATCAAAACAATGAAGGATCGAATGACACCCAAAATAGTGAGTTGGGTGGATCCACCATCTTTGAATAAATATGCAAGTAGTTAATTGGAACTGTGAATACAAGCCATCATACATCAGTTCTAGATATGATGGCAATTCCAAATCAGTATATTAATGCACTAGGACACATTATGATTCTAACTGAGTCAGGATCTCAGTTACAACCAAGTTACTTAGGCTTAACCAAGTTATGTCATGTTGTATGGTTTCAAAGATACAAAGTTAGTTTTTTTGGAGCTTTTCAGAAAGCTTGGGAGAACTACCCGAGGTGTGACAACTACCATGTAAAAAACATTTAATGAAAATATATGATGAAATTTCTCATAAATGGTGAAATCAAAGAGCTATTATTTATAGTTTACAGAGTGATTAAGGGCTAATAGTAATCTCAGAGAAAATTTGTGTTTGAAAGTTTTAGTTACAACAAATTTTTATCAATCCTCTGATTGATTATGTCATCTTCATCCAGCAGTAAGGTTAAGAAACGATCTAAGATGTTGGTGAGGAATGCTATCTACAAACTACCAAATTTTAAACTTCATCCATCAATTGTAGAAGAGATAGATCTGATGGGATCCCATTCCCAAATTCCTCCAAAGATACTGTTGATTAATGACATCTGAGCCTTCTATCATTTCACCATTCAACAACTAGGCACACTGGAGATGAATCAAGCATATGAGAAACTTTGTGTGGAAGGAAATCTAAAGCTAGAAGACAAACACCTTGAAGTCAAGCAATGACCCATATTCTACATATGCCACAGAACTTTCAGATAAAATGGATTAGGTTTGTTTTGAGCCATGTTCAGGATATGCATCTCTAGTTGGAGCAACCAGTGAAGATCACAAAGAAAATGGTACATTGTGTGACAGGGTACCCAATGCTTGACAAACCAAAAGATACCAAAACCCTACCCTAAGATGACCTAGCCAAGAAGACTCTTACCAAGTGGGATGAAAGAGGTATGAGGTTGAATGAAGTCACAGAAATGGAATTAAAGTTTGGAATTCATGTAATTGTGCACAAACTATACATCTCTAGCCGAACAAATAGTGTACCATGTGAGGCTGTGGACTTGGCATACAAAGTGGTCAAGAACAATCTTTCATTTGACCTTGCTAAGTTACAGCTCATCCAATTGAGAAAAAACATGGAGAGCATTTGGGCATCTAAGACCAATCCATGTAAGTTTGGTTCACTCTTGGTATGCATATTGTTTTATGTTCACAAGTTTTCCCCTTCCAAAGGCATGATTGTATGGAAAAAGGATAGACCCATAATTTATCAGATAAATGAATTTATAGCAGAAGTAGGAGATAATTTTGAGAGAATCATGGATGCATACTTTGATAATTTTAGACAAAAGATGAAAAATAGATACAAAATCCCTAAACAATTGGTAGAAGACTATAAATATGATATTTTCTTCCTAGTTGACTATGACAAAGTATACATTCAAGCAGTCAAACCTAGGGTTGCATGGATGAAACCTCTTGCATATGAGATTAACATTGATGAGACAAGAGACATCATTGAGGCTCTTGTAAATGAACCTGTTGATCCTAAAGAACCATATTTTGGTACTTATGAAGAATCTAAGGGCTAAATATCATTGGAGATTGAGATTCCTAAGATCTTGAAGAGAGGAAAGAAGAGATTAGAGAAGTTTAGAAAGAAGTATGGAAAGTCTTCACACTCTCCTCCTTCTATCACTGAAAGAAAAGGAGATGACTTAAAGATAAAAGAAGATGAACTTGAGAAGGAACAATAAGAGATAGAAGCATAGCAACCTACGAAGAAGAATAGGGTAGCCCCAAAGAAAAAAAAGATATCCACCCCTATCATCACTACAAGAAGAGCTAGAAGGAAACTAATATTGCCTAAGGAAGATGAAGAAGAAGATATAGTCATATTCAAGAATCCCCCACCTACCTTTGAGCATAAAATTGAAGAATTGAAAGGAGGTAGTGGTATGGGTTATCTCAAATCATTAAAGTATGCTACCAAAACCAAAGATGAGCAGAAGATGATTGAGGATGCATTAGTAGAGAAAATGGCAAGATGGAAGTATGATCCATCTGAATTAAGAAGCCATATGACTAAAGACCTTCTCAAGGCAATTACTATTCACTGGCACAATATAGTTTAGATTGAAAAGGACATCATAATGCAAACCTTGAAGTAAGTTATGCCTACTATGACTAGTAAAGAGGAAAAAGATGTTATGAATCAGTATGAGAGTAATCACACTCCAAGGTTTAGGACTTTTCAAATCTTAAATAAGAAAATAGAAGATGTTGTGCAGTCCATAACAAAGATATGGAAGACAATTTTTTTAATTAAGGAAGAAGATAAAATAGAGAAACAAAGTATAGACCCTCTTGTACAGGATAAAGATGAAGAGTTACCTGAGGTTCAGACTATTGAATAATTTAATGCTAAACAAATAGTAGTAGAGGTGATGGCATCCCTACTCCAATCACCTATTCAGAGTGTGTTATCTCTGAGCAAGGAAAAGAATATAGAATCTACATCAAGTCAAGTAGGTAAGAGCATCAAGATCTACCTACTACTAGGCCAAGCCAAACTGAGTCACAGAATGTCACTGTGAATGTTTCTACGGTTGATACAGATTCTACAGTTTGTGAAAATAATATCAATGACCTATTCCAACTAAATATTGAGGAGAAAATTGAGGATGGAAAGGATAAGGATGATGATGGGAAAGGAAAATAAATAATTCCTTCACCTCATCCCAAGGTCAAGGGTAAAGAAACAATCACTGATGAAATTGATCTTGAGGAAGACATTGTGATTACTAATTGGGATCTTTCTAACCTGATAGCCAAAAAAATGGATATACTTGGGGAGATATGGAAGAAAAGAGCAAGTCAGTAGAAGCTTTGAGTAGAGAAGACAAGGAATAGAGTACTAGAAGATATCAAAGGCATATTCCTTGATTCTCTAGAAATTGAAGTCAATGAGAATGACTCTATTATGGAACAACTTGTTGACATAATTCACAAGTTCATCACATATCTTAATGGTCAGGAGAAATTACTGCATAAAGCAGAAAGGAAATTTGAGAATAAGGTTCTAGAGAATGTCACAAGTAAGATTGAAATAGATCAAGTGAAGCTAACAACTATCATTATCTCTCTAGAAAACACTATGAACAATGTTGTATCATTATTTGTCAAGTTGAGTGACACTTCCAACTTTACCATAGAAATCAAGAATAAGCTGAAAAAGATAATGATTTGAAGGCAAGTGCAAACTAGTTGGCACTTGATCCAAGTTCAAGTTCATCACAATTTGTAAAGATCAAGTATCTGATTGATCTGTAGGTAGAGTTACTAAGGGAAGAAGGTAGAACAAGAGAATCCCTTATAGCTATATAGAGCCAACTCCCTCCACACATGGATGTCATGCAAAAACATATTTCTCATGCAAAGACACTCATCCATGATAACAAATTTTCAGTTGCAGAGCTTATGATGGAGTTGTCAACAAAGATTCAGATTGAGTTGCACATCCTAAAGGTTTTGCAAGACAATTGGGACAAGACTTTGTCTCAAATTTGAAGGTACATAGTGATTTCCTTTCCTATTTTGGTATTACCTTGTAGATACACTTTTTGGCATTTGTCTCAAAAACAAGGGGGAAAGTTATTGTATACAAAGGAAAAGATAGAATGTATATATATAAGGAAATATATGTAAAGAGGATATATATATATATATATATATATATATATATAGAATATTTACAAAGATAGTTTTGAAAAATAAAAACTAGTGTCATTTGTAACTGAGTTATAGAGAAGTTGTCAAAACCTGAGAAAGTACCCAAGCACATGGTAATGGGGAGTTTTGACTTAGCAGTTTGATCATATTTTTGGATATGATAAGTGTTTTTGGCCACTAATGCAAAAGGGGGAGATTGTAGACCTTATGGAAAGACATGTTTTTAATTAGTGCCAAAACACTTAGTCACTTATATGAATACAGTGTTGACTGAGCCAGCAGCTTGAAGTGCAACTTGAGCAGTTGCAGTGTAACCCAAAAAGTTACAGTGTCAACCAAGAAGATAGTGGAAATCAGTATCACCTGATTCACCAGTGTTACTCGAGTTTCATATCAGCTCCGAGTGATCATTTTGACTCAAGCACCCAGTGTCACCCGAGTGCTAGAGTTGCAAGTTCATTGTGTCACCCGAGTGTCAGTATATCATCCGAGTGGATTACTAGACCCGAGTATAACTATTGGGCCAACTTAGTTCTTATTGTTGGATATTAGTTGATATCATGGTAGCCGACTTATGAAGCTAATTGAATTGGATAAGATATATATTTATGATACTTTATTTATCCAAATTTAGTAGAGAAGAAGTGAGAATACATGTGAATATGAAATAGCAGTTTGATTAGAATGCTACAACAATAAAAGAAACAACAGAGACTCATCTATCACATTCAGGTGATCAATATTATCTCAAAGGATCTCATTCATAAAATTAGAGTTGCATAGTAGATCATCCACTAGTTCACCCTAACACATGTATCAGAAAAATCCTTTAACAGGGTGGACTTAATAGTCCTTTTCAAATCTCCTTATAGAGTTGCATACTTAATTGTATTGTACAAATTGTTTCACAAGGTGGACCTAACAGTCCTTATTGCTCCTAACAGGGTAGGCCGTTAGAAGTAGTCAATTGTAAGCTTTAACAAGATAAATTTATACTACAATAATAAATCTTGTGGGTACCATCCCCACCCTAGTTTTACTTTCTATTTGGAAGGTTTCTGGGTAGCCAAATACAGTGTCAAGTGTTATGAATGTTTTATGCCTTTTTGTTTCATGCATGCAATCCGATTAGACAATCTAATAAAGGATAAAAGAGAATAATTTTTATTTGTTCCTGATTCACCCCCCTCCTCTCAGTCACCTAGCCTCAATATATTTCCAACACTACTGATGTAGTAGATGACCCTTTCCTTTCCCTGATCATCATGTTGAGCCAAAAGAACACCTAGTGTTGATTTTGTTGTTGATATATATAACAAAAGTGGTTTTCCTAGAATTTGTGGCACCAATACATGGGATTTTAGTAGATAATATTTGAAATTTTAAAAATCTTGTTGTCATTTTTCTATCCATACAAATATTACATCTTTATGTATTAAGTGTTGGAACATATGGAACTTATATGCTAGTTGGGCGATGAATCTCCTGATAGATTATAATCTTCCTTGTAGACCCCATAGTTGTCTCATATTTATAGGTGGTGGCATGATGTGAAGGATGGTCTTAACCTTTTTTGGATCTACTTCAATTCCACAATATGAGACAATAAAACCAAGGATTTTTCCAGTAGTAACTTTGAATGCACATTTCTTTGGGTTGAGTCGTGCCTTGTATTCTTGCATTCTATTGAATATCTAACCCAAATTTTGTATATTTGTTTCTCTAAGTGTTGACTTAGCTATTATGTCATAGACATAATCCTCCATTGTCATATGAATCATATTGTGAAATATTTTTGTCATGTTGTATTGATAAGTGGCACATGCATTCTTCAAGAAAATGACATCACATTCGAACAATAAGTACCCCATGCACACGTAAATGTTGTGTTATGTTGATCTTCTGGTGCAATTTTTGTTTGGTTATAACATGATAATCCATCCATAAGTGACAACATTTGATGTCCTTCTATCAAATATATGATGCTATCACTGTTTGGTAGTGGGAAATCATATTTTGGACATACTTTGTTTAGGTCCCTAAAGTCTGTGCATATTTGAATCTGAACATAATATTTTGTTACTGGTACCAAATTTGATATCCAGTCCACATAGGGATGGGTCTTATGAAACTTGCATCTAAATTTTCTTCAGTTCAGCTTTGACAAGTAGAGAAATGTGAGGATGCATCTTTCTTAACCTCTGTTTTACTAGCTTTGTATTTGGAAAATGTGGTAGGTGATGTAGTACAAGCTCTGTATCCAAACCTGGCATGTTAGCATAAGACACAATGAAGTTGATCTTCCATTCCATAAAAACCAATAAATTTTTCTCTTTCCTCAAGTGAAAGGGATTTATCCAGATAAATATTCTGAGGGCTATTTTCATCCCCTAGATTCACTACCTTTGTTTCCTCTACTAGCAATACTGATTGTTCTTCTTTTAAGGGGAGGAGATCCAAATTTCTATCCTTTGGTGCCTCAAATACATTTTCATCAGAAGATACATCCTTTATCTTTAATTTTTCATTGTTAGAAAGCACCTTTTGGTTTTCATTTAATGGCTTTTCTTTTTTATTTTTGTTTTTACCTTTTTGACTGGATAGAGGAGCCTCCTCCCCATGGTATGTTGATATGTCTAAGTTAAAGGAGAATCTTGCCTTGTGATCTCCTAATGGTATTCCTTCAAGAAGCCCCATGAATTCTGCAATGGATTCATCATTTTCAAAAATGTCTATGTCAGGACACCCTTGTTGGTCCCTATCTATTAACTCGGGGTAGATTAAATGAAGGTCAGTGTGGGAGGAAGAATCAATTTGGGAAAATAGAACTGTAGTGATGGTTATAAAAAATAAGGAATGGGAAGTAGATGCACCATCTAAGGAATGGACATCGAAATGCTTATCAAAATAGGGTTGATCTTCTAGGTTCATTTGGTTGAACATGTCATTGAGGTTTATGGTATTAGTGGATCGAGGGGAGTGTCTAGGAATAGGGAATTCAGAGTCATGGAAGGATAACCACTCATACTCTTGAGAATTAGTCATGCTAGAATTCTCATCAGGTATTTCACTTTCCACATCATCCAAGATTGTTTGATTAAGGGTTATTTGGGAATTTGTGGTTTCCACTTCTAGTGGCAATAGTTTCTGGAGTATATTGTTGATTAGGTTATGTCCTTGATTCTTCCCCTAGTTTGATTCAACAATTTCTTGCCGGTCTAATAAAATATCTCAAACAATTGTACTGGTTCTAGCCTGACCATATCTTATTCCTCTTTTGTTCCTTTGATTTCAAGGTAAAGACAATTCAATCAATCTCTCTTATCTTTCCCCCAGACTAGTATTACCATAATATCCATATTGTGTCAAGGGTATTTGTACTATTGGTGTCTCTTGAGGATCTTGATATAGCCAAGTATTAATGTCTAGTTCAAAGGGGTTTTCTTCACTTATGTCTCCCCATTTAACAAATGTAGTAGGCAGACATCTAAAAATTACTAGTTCTAGAGCTTCAATTGTTTCCACTGGTCTAGGCCTTCCATATGATCTAGGAGATAGAGGCATGTTGGTGATGGTGAAGGGATTCCTCATAGCTGTATTCACCATACCCTTTCTCTTGGATTGATATTTTGACTATCTTTCTTGGTATATCCTTTGGAATGGAATTAGAAGAAGAAGGAATATTGGCTTCCTGATTCAAGGGACCTGATTGTTTGCACTATCTTATAGTGTTGCAATATTTAAAGGGGTTAGGATATCCTTCGATGATGATCTATGTTCCTTGGTAGGGAAATTTTATGCATTGATGATCTGTCAAAGGGAAAAATTTCATGTCATGTATCCATGGTCTTTCAAGCAACATGTTATATCCTAGTTCAAGGTCTACGATTTGGAATGAAGTGGTCTTTATCACTAACCCTATCTTGACTGGTAAAATAAGGATACCTTTAGATGAAATTTATTCCTCATCATATTCTCTCATATTGATTACTTTGGTGATATCAATACTATATTTTGAGTTACCCAAGGTTTTTATTACATTGAGAGTACAAATGTTTAGTCTAGCCCTGCCATCAATGAGGACTCATTGGATCATATGCTTATGCACTTGGACAAGAAAATGTAGGAGATCATTGTGAAAAGGTTTGTGTGGTGGTACATCAAGGTCTGTAAATATGGAATTTTTTTTTAGCATAAATATAATTGACATGGTTTGAAAATTTTCTGGAGATATGTCCCGCGGGACAACTGCATTTTGAAGATCCTAGTCCAAAACTTGATTATTCTTTTGGGATATGCGCAATAGTTCAAAAATGGAGATTTGGGTAGGTGTGTGCTTGAGTTAATCCACCAAAATGGGTTGTGGTTTAGAAGTTGGTGTAGGATTTTCTAGTGTAGTGGAAGTAAAAGGCATGCCTTGTAGACAACTTTGGAACAACGAGTTGTAACAATGCATTTGGCATTATTATCTCTGATAGTGATGGTAGCAACTTGGATTTCTATAGGATTTATGCAATTTATCATAATATCAGAGGTAGAATAGGTATAATTGACTTTCTTGGAATGAATACTAGATGAAAAGGTTTTCCCTTTATTCTGGTTATGAAAAGGATCATTGAAGATGGTATGATCTATGGTACCCTTGGATTGAGTATTGTTAACATTGATTATCCCTTGTTCAATTAAGTCTTGTAAAGCATTTTTTAATTGATATAAATTTGATGTCTTATGACCCTTGACCTACTGATACTCACAAAAATCATTATCATTCCACCACTTAGGTTTTAAAGTACCATGTATGAATTCTCTAATTTCTGGTAAAGTGATTGTATTGGCTTGGATCAACTTTTTCAGTGATGATTCAATCGATTCTCCAAGTAGGGATGTACTCATGTTTTGGAAAAGGAAATTGTTGTTGGTGATACATGTTGGGTTGATTATGGGATACTATTTCCACTTGAGTAGTTGGCATTTGAAATTGAGTATTTTCCTATTGGGTTTACATTATATGTGTCTGATATGGCATGGGTGCCCCTTGTAATGAAATCTTTGGTTGAGCATAATTGATTGGCTTGACATCAATGACACCATCATTGGTGAAATTTTTATTTTTGTTCCACCACTTAGATTTATCACTTGAATATTTAGTGGTTTTTGTTTGAGCAGGATCTACAAGAATTCCTCTTTTGACCAAATTTTGCTTGCATCGAACACTCTTTCTATCAGTTGTTTAAATGGGAGCGAGTTGGAGTTCTATAGTAAAAGCCATGTCTAGAATCAAATTATAAAAAAACATGACTATTAGATCTTGCTCTGGAACATCATATGTGATTTTTTTGGCTGTGTTTCTCCATATTTATAAAAAATTGACAAAGGATTCACCTTCTTTTTTCTTGATATCACAAAGGTCCTTGATGCTGACCTTTCCCTCTATGTTGTGATGGAAGTGAGTGATAGATTTTTTAGCCAATTCACCCCAAGAGTAAATATCATGTGGTAAGTGAGAGAACCATTCCATTGAGGGTCCAACTAAACTTTGGGGAAATAGTTTCATTAATTATGTTTCATCATGTGCAACTTTGATGCAATCGGCAAAGAATTTTGTGATGTGTTCTAAAGGATTGGTGTTGCCTCTATACTTGTCAAAATTGGGTACTAAAAAATATGTTGGACATGGAGACATGTGCAAAGAATGATCAAAAGTGTATGGGTACAAGTCCTCACCAATTTAGGACTTTGTTTGTCCTTGATTTTGAATATCCATCATTTGACTTTGTAGGTTCTTCATTTGTTGTATCAGAATGCTAGTTTGGGATTGAGGAACATTTCCATTATTGGATCTTTTCCTCATAGTTGGTATAAGCCTTTCCCTTTGAGTTCCTTGTGTTGGGATATATGATCTTCTTGGGATTTAGTATTAATTCCCAAATGTATTGTTTTTTTAATATTGAGGTAAATGATGGGTCCAAGGTTTTGTGGCTATTGTTGTTGATACCTCTATTAGAATAAATATCTAGCCCTTAGAGGACATTGAGTGAACATTGGACCTATAGAGATTGATCTGAGTAGTGATGAATGGGTTATAGCTTGTCTGAGGTGCTGATAAAATAAATTGAGCACTTGATGTGAGAGGTAATGAGGCAGATTCTTGAGATGAACTAGAAACCATGGATGCACTCATTTGGGAACCCATCATTTTTTGAGTTGAAGATGAACTAGCTTGAGTGGATGAGCTAGTTTGTGTAGACATAGTTGGTGATGATGTTGTAGATGTTGATAATGGCATAGACAAGGTTTGAAACACCACAAGATTAATTTGATATATTTTAGTTGTATTTCATCCTACCAGCGGGTTTTCAAGCCATATTGTGGATACATTGAATTCAACAGGAAGTTTGACTCCTTTGTTGATTAACATTTCTAGGAATCTCTCTGGAATTCTTTCTACCAAAACATCTACCACTTTTTCAGAATAAGCATCTTGTTCTATGTCTTCTAGCTCTTCATCTATGATATATTGCAAAATAGTTGTCCTTTAGGAACCACGTGGAAGTGTAGGCACATTTTTAGCGTATAGCAAGGGATCAATGTGTTTGAATGGGTCAATCTCTGGTTCTTCTTCCCATGGGGGAACAATTTAACGTGTGATTCATATTGTTGGTGTCTAGCCTTTGACCTAGTATAAGGTCCGCCATAAGGTGTAAGTGACATGGTGTTTTCTAGGTTGTAATAAGACAAGTGATTTGAAGCAAATGAAAGGGACCAGCTATCTAAGAGAGTTTAAGTTCCTATCTAACAAGGGTAATTCTAAGAACAAACTTTAATTTTCTTGATCTCAGATGTTGATGAGGATATGATCTGACTCTTGTCTTAGATGAGACAAATTCATTATAGAATATTGATTGAAAAAGAGATTGATTTTGAGATAATGAGATCAAGATAGTCTACTATGAATTGTTGAATTAAAAATGTCAAATAGAATCAGAAAATAACTAAGAAAGAGGATCCTAAAAGTTTGGGACTTCACTAGATATTTTTTATCCCCTATAGAACAAGGTGAAATTCACACTACACACATATTTTCCAAATGTTGTAGACTGATAAAAATGATGCATTTTGATAGAGGAATCCTGATTTTTTTGACCGAATAAGTGCATATGTCTTTTGAACAATTGTGGAAAAATTCTGGCAATTGCGATAGAATGCATAATCAATTGTGGAACGTTTTTGGCAATTGTGGTAATAAACACATCAATTACAGCAATAAAATGGCCAATTGCGGAAAACTTCTAGCAATTGAGGAAACCTTCTATAAATTGCGAAAACACATGACTGTCTTGAAAATTTGATTGTAGTTTTGAAGTTTTCTGATAAAACAATTCTAGTATAGTGAGGTATTATGTTTTATGGAACATACTGCTATTGACATCCTAGAAACTCAATAGTTTAACTCTTTTTGAATATATTTTCCAAGAAGTTTGTAGCACACACATAAAAAAATACATGTGAAAATTTGTTGTCTTTGTCTCTATTATTAAACAATGAGTGTATGTTTTGTAGTCTTGAAAAAGACCTGATTTTTTCTGGTAAAGCACAAATACACACAAAATAGAGAAGCTTATCCTAAGGATTTGGCTTAGTATTCAAAATACTTGGCCCACAAATTGATATCTCTTAATCTCACACAATAGTGTCACTCCTGAGAGGGCACCCATGTTTTTGGCTTTTGTGAGAGCTATGAAGAATACGGTCAAAGGAGACTACACAATGAGACCTCCAATGTCATATTATAAACTTTAAAACACTCAAGGAGATACATATGGTGAGTGTCTTCAGGAAATAATCTTCCCCCTCCTTGCACAAAGATTATGAATACTTTCAGAGGTGAACTAGGTAAGAAACTACTCTAAGGAGTCTAGTAAAAATTTCCATTCATAGCACCCCCATAGTAGATGCGTCATCTAAGGAATGGACATCTACATGCTTATCAATATAGGGTTGATCTTCTAGGTTCAATTGGTCGAACATTTGATTGAGGTTTATGGTACTAGTGGATCAAGGGGAATGTCCTAGAATAGGCAATTCAGACTCATGGAGGGATAACCACTCATACTCATGAGAATCAGTCATGCTATAATGATCGTTAGGTATTTCACTTTCCACATCATCCAAGATTTCCTGATTAAAGGTTATTTGGGAATTTGTGGTTTCCACTTCTGGTGGAAATAGTTGTTGGAGTATATTGTTGATTGGATCATGTTCTTGATTTTTCCCCCAGTTTGATTCAACCATTTCTTGTTGGTCTACTGAAATATCTCAAACAATTGTATTGGTTTTGGACTGACCATAGCGTAGTCCTCTTTTGTTCCTTTGATTTTGTGGCAAAGACAATTTGATCAATCCCTGTTGTCTTGCCCGCAAACCAATTTTTCCATTATATCCATATTGTTGCAGCATAGAATATCCATGTCCATATTGTGTCACGGGTATTTGTACTATTGGTGTCTCTTGAGGATCTTGATATAACCAAGTATTAATGTTTGGATCAAAGGGGTTTTATTCACTTATGTCTCCCCATTTAACAAATGTCGTAGGAAGACACCTAAAAATTACTAGTTTCAGAGCTTCAATTATTTCCACTGGTCTAAGCCTTCCATATAATCTAGGAGATAGTGGTGTGTTCGTGATGGTGAAGGCTTCCTCATAGTGGTATTCACTACACCCTTTTCCTTGGATTGATATTTTGACTGCCTTTCTTGGTATATCCTTTGGAATGGAATCATAAGCAAAAGGAATATTGGCTTCCTCATTCGATGGTACCTGATTGTCTGCACTACCTCTTATAGTGTTATAATATTGAAAGGAGTTGGGATATCCCTCTATTATGATCTTTGTTCCTTGGAACAGAGTGCTCTTTATCATTGGCCCTATCTTGGCTGGTAAAATAAGGATACCTTTAGATGACATTTATCCCTCGTCATATGCTTTGATATCAATTCTTCTGGTGGCATCAATACTAGATTCTGAGTAACCCAAGGTTTTTATTACATTGAGAGTACAAATGTTTAATCTAGCCCTGCCATTAATGAGGACTCATCAGATCGTATGTTTATGCACTTGGACAAGAAAATGTAGGGTATAATTGTGCATCAAGTTGGAGATATTCAAGTCCTTTCAAATGGTTGAGAAGGATTGATTTTATAAAATATGGAAATGATTTGGACGGATGAGATTGATCCCAGAAACTTGAAAATGGATGGTTGAGATCAATAGGAACTGAAGAAGCAATCAGTAAACTTCCCCTCTTAACTAAAGAGAAGAGGAAATGGTTGAGACAACTATATAGTTGAAAATGAGTTCCCTTTTTGAACTGAAGAGAAGATGGAGCAATTTATGGAATCACAAAGATTGATCGTGAGTTCCCTTTTTGAACTCGAGAGAAGATTGAGCTTTATGCAATTACAAAGATTTATCATGAGTTCGCTTTTTGAATTGGAGAGAAGAGGGAATAATTTATGCAATTACAAAGATTGATCATGAGTTCCCTTTTTGGAACTAGAGAGAAGATTTATTTGATTTTTGGAAATTAAAATACTCATAAATGAGATATTTGAATTCTATTTTGGTTTGAAATAGAATTAAGAGTGAAATTAAATTAATTTAAAGAAATTAATTTAATTAGAAGAATAATTAATAAGTTTAAATATTTGCATTTAAACTTTAGGAAATTGAATTTAATTAACGAATAAAGATTAGTTACTATTAATAAGTTTAAATATTTGAATTTAAACTTTAGGAAATTGAATTTAATTAACGAACAAAGATTATTTAATTAAATAAATTTAATTATTTAATTAATTTTGGAGAAATGATTAAATTATGAGGATAAAATTTAGAAGAAATAGATGATTAACTAATGATTAAAAAACCATTAATTAATAATTTTGAATAATTAATTTTAGACTTTAGGAAATTAAACTTAATTAACTAATAAAGATAAATTAATTAAAGTTTCTTAATTATTTAATTAATTTTGGAGAAATGATTAAATGATTAGAGGATAAGATTTAGAAGAAATAAATGATTAACTAATTATTAAAAAACCATTAATTAATAGATGAAATTTAGTAATTAAATGCAAGGTCACAAGCCTATCCATTTTAGGGTGTCCACACATCATCCTTACTAAGTTTAGTTTGGGAAGGAGGATGATCTCTTATTTTTGGAGAGAAATCATCTAGGAAATGTCTAACATCTGCATCATGAATAATGTTTTGAATATTTTGATAAGGATCACAAACATTATTGTCCATATGATTACTAGGAGCTAGATTTTGAGGGATAAGATTAGGGAGATTAACATTAGGTTCACTAACAAAGGCTGTTATGTTATCTATATATGGCATGAATTTAGTTAAAATGTGAAGGATAAACATACACAAAATATTGATTACATCTTTGAAATATGCCTTATAATGAATAAATATATGGGATATTTTCATTATTCCAAATGCAAGAATACCATGAAGGAATACAAATGTAATGAAAGATAAAACACTTTGATTCACTCCATGTGTTTGATAAAGAGAGGTAAGAAGGAAGGTAATGACATAAGTAATTGCACAACAATCCAATTTAGAGAGTTACATGTTAACAAATACAAAGCTAAATCTCAAAATAGGAATATGAGAAAGATGATATCTACTATGATGAAAAAGAAATTCAAATCAATGCACACAATAGAGATCACAAAAAGAAGATCTTACTGTAATCACCTGAAAATGGTATGATAAACTCAGAAGCCCTAATTTGAAATCAAGTCCCCAGGTCCTAAACAAGACTATCAATTCAAAGCTAATCACAATTATATAATTAAAATAGATCAATTTAAATATATAATTCATCAAAAATCAGCAATCCAAGATCACTCACCATGAGGCATTCATCAAAAGGCATTAATTCTTCAATTAACCTTGGGGAATTAAATCAAATCAAAGTTTTAAATACATGGCTAAGGCAATTAATTAATTCCATTTAATTAATTAATTCAATTTATTAATATTCCTTCAACATGCCTTAAAATTCAAACCTCTAACCAATAAGAGGTGATGACATGGATCAACCAAGCTTACATCTCAACCATCCCTCATGGATGCATCTTAACCATCAAATTCAAATTTAGATTTGGAGCCTTTTCCCTCCAAGAAATCTCCTTAAAATGAAGCCTTTCTAAGCTCATTTAGATACGAGCATAAAGAATTTAAGCATAGAAATAATGTCAATTTCATTCTAGATAATCTAGTTCATTTTTTAGCAAGCTAATCGAGTTCAATTTGTAGTATTTGATCTAAATAATGTTAGAAACACTGAGAAGGGGGGGAGTGAATGAGTATTTATCTATTAATTATATTTCAGCCAATTAAACATATATCAAATGTGCATTCAAAGAAACATAACACAAGAACACATAACACATGATATGATTACGGAGAACCTTGATCAGAGGAAAACTTCGGTGGGGATTAGTACCCACAAATATTGTACTAGGTATAATGAACCTGTTAAAGTTTCTTTGCCCTGTTAGAAGCAGTCTTTACAAATTAAGTACAATGACCTGGTTAAAGGTCTGACCCTATTAGGAGTCTTTTAAAAAACCCTATCAAAGGTATATGGCTCACTACCTAGGCTCACTGCCCAATAAGATGAAGGCTACAACCCTCTGAATTTTGATATGCACTATATCAAAAATGAACTGTTGTAATGACACTATTGTCTGATCAGTTCCATGTATGCACGGATGCTCTTACTCTCTTAAAGAGCTATATCATCTATTGAATTCATAGTACTATCCCTGTGTAACTTCCTCTTGCATAATAATTGACACTTCTTTGATATCTTTACATTACATACTTATAAATTCAAATCCGAATAGGCACGACCCAAACAAATCACTAGTCGGCCCTAAAACAAAATATACAACGCTTCCTAACAAGTCGGCCTAAGTGTGTTTACTACAACATTAATTACATTAATGTAAACTTATAACTAAAGGCGCTTAGCCATTACATTACAAAATCATTCACGCTGATCAAAACTGTAGTCGGCTTCCATGCTCTGTTTCTTGGATTGTAGGTCTACTAATCTGCCTATAACTTTTCCATACTAATGTTCCATACTTTGCGCATCTGGATCTAGCATTTATATACACAATAGAGTATATGAATAAGAATGCATGCTCTGGTGTGATCTCTAACATGTGCACTGACGTACTGATCTCTGTATGTGTCTGTCTGCCCTATTTTCACACTTAGTCATTTTTCTTTTTATCAAGAACTTAAGCATGACTTTGTTGCCATGATTGACAACACAAAATAAGTCATGCTTCCTTAGGAAGTAAACATTCCAACAATCTCCCCCTTTGTCATTTATGGCAACAAAGGAATGTGGCTAAGTTACTCAAAATGATGATATATACATATATACTTCTCAACATATACACATTCTATACTACTCCCCCTTTGACATTAATGACAAAGGTGTGAAAAAACTATAATTATTCAACATACTTACTCCATGTAGAATTCTAGGTACACAACTTGAAGAGATTGAATCTCTTTCTGCCAAAAGACTTTCATTGCATCAACTGTCTGAAGATGCGCACATAAAGCATATGTCAATTTCTCCATTTTCATCAGATCCATGCAAGGACCTTGATCATATTTCTGTATGGTGTTATCAATCTGTTTGATTTTCTCATTGAGAACTGCTAGAGATGGCGCAAGTGCATTCCTCAACTGTGTTTGCCTTACCCTTATCTTGCTAATTTCTAACTTTTCTTTCTCAATTTTGTCTAACTACCCTTGGTAGACATTGTTACATATGTTCATGTCTTGCATCAAGGTTTCAACTGATTTTCTTATGTTATCCACCATTTCTTCTGCTTCTTCTATCTCTTTAGTGTGCTCACAGGTGAGCTTCACTCTATCCATACAGTTTTCTATGACTTTCTTTCCTTTATCTACCAATTCCTTCAATATAGCCTACCCAATCTTTAAGGAGTTCATATCTAAGGTAAAGTTCTTTACCAAGTCATTTAGTCTCTCCTTCTTGTATTCATCTTCTGTAATCTTAGTAGCTAATTCTACTAAGCTAGTGAAATGTGTTTTGAAGTTTTTCAGTATGCTATCCACATGTTCAACTGTTTGAACTTTGGCAACTTTCTCATCAGCAGGAACTAACTCATTCAAAATGTTTATTGATTCCACAAAGCGAGGGTTCCTCATCACATGTTTCTCTTTTGCCTTTTCCATGGTAAGGACACTGATTTTGATAAGGTCTTCTTCTCCCCATACATCTAAACTTGCTGAGTCAGGAGCTAACCTTGACAATAATGAGATGGATGGTTGTGTGGATGGTGAGAAAATAGTATTCTGACTTGTATCTACACATTCACTTTTGACATGAATTTCATTTACTCATGTCTCATTACCTTGAGTATCTTTCTCCTTATCCAAGTCTATTGGATCAATGGAAGGAACTTCATCCTATTGTAGAGATGTGTCATTAGTGTTCATTTCCTTGGTATTTGCAAATGCTTCATCAACTTTATCCATATCTTTATCAGAAGCTGTCATAGATATCTTAACATCATCAATCACTATAGTGTCCTCTGTATCTTTATCTATCTCAGAGGTTATTATCATTGTGGGTGCTGAAACCTGTGGACCTATTATAGGTGCAATCTAAATTAATAGAGTTGTAGCCTATTTGGGAGGAGTTAGCGTAACTTTTGCTATAGGCATTGTTGGTGGATACATGTGTCTATCCATAAAGACTTGTGAAAATTCCTTTTCAGTCTCCTTACCAATCTGTTCATACTCCTTGTTCATAATCTGAAGAGTTCTTGTCTTAGTTCAGAGATGAGGCTTCACCAGATCTAATAGAATAGCCTTTTCATCATGTGAATAGATAGGAAGAAGAGTATCCAAAGTCTCTTCTCTAATCTTCATGTCTTCCTTAATTGCATGTCTTTTCATGATCTCCAATATGTTCCATAACTTATCCGGTATCACTGTTTTGAGTTCAAGAATAGAATTATAAAACTTGATCATATGAGATATGATCATAGAGTGTATCTTAGTCTTATCCATCTCTTGATACTTTTCATAGACTTTGGAAAGTGTATCCAATCTTCCTTCATTAACAATCCTATTTCTCAAAATATTTAGACTAGGTCTAAATGCTACCTCAGGTGGAGCTTGAACATTCTTAGCTTTTCTCCAAGTGTTCCTTGAGGATGGGTGATTTGTAGCTGCTTACTTCCTTCCTCTAGGTTTCTTTCTAGGTACAAAAAGTGGAGATGTATCTAGATTAATGGTTGTAGTAGGTGTAGAGGTACTCTCCTCATTTTTCTTCTGCTTCTTCTTTTGAGTTTCAACAGTTTTCTCAATTTTAAATTTAGCAATTTTGGCTTCTTTTGCCTTATCCAAATCTTCTCATGTGATTCCATGCTTTTTCAGAATGTTGGATGTAGTTTTGGATGCTTTCCTTTTGTTAACAACAAGTTGTAGTTCAATATCCACTTCGTCAGTCTTTTCTCTGTAAGTGCCCCATCTAGGTTCATTAGGGTCTTTGGGTGCTGACAATAAGACTTGTGCATATCCTTCTAACACATGGTCTTCTACTTCATACCCTAGTGGATGAATCCACTTAGTTCTAGGCTCAACATCCTCCATGCATGTGCAATCTATCTCTACCATGAAGCATATTGTATCCCTGTATTTGTCAACTATCTTCTCAGATAGTCTGAACCTACTCTACATTTTGATCCTGAATATCTTTATATCCATATCCATTGTATCTCTTGCACTGCTATCTATTGTGGCCTTAAGAGATATCTAAGTCATTGTAGGTTTTCCTTTGTCTAGATAAAGGTCTGCAACCTTTCCAACTATATGGTGATACAAATAGATGATTAGAGATCCAAACCTGAATGTTTTTCTCCTGTCATGTTTGATGATTCTGATATTGTCAATCAATTGACTGCGCAAGATCTCACATAGGTTGTATTGGGTGTTTTCCTTCACTATTCTGATAGCAGTAAGAGCTATTGTTGCACAGACACTATTCAACCTGCTTTCTTGATGAAACTTGTATCCATGTATCATTGTCATGAGTTTAATGTCATCTTTCTTGATAGGGTCAACTGTCATTCTGTGCCTATCACTCCTAGACAAAAAAACTTGCTCAATTTGTTTCTAGACATCCTTACCAGTGGGAAACACTGGTCCAGTCATTGGAAGTCTGGTTAACTGATGGATTAGTTCTGTAGTGATGCGAATAGGGACATCTTCAATCCATAAAAGATCATCATGAATTCTGCTTAATAGAATATTTACCCATTCTGGTTCTTCAAACTCATGCACATTCAAATATTCTAAAATAGGGTTATCTTGTAAGTGTGTGAACTCATCCTTGAATGTGAAATCCGGATTTAACATTGATGCCATATGAGAAGCTATATTATCATCTCCTAATGATTCCTTCTTACAGTAAATGTATGCGCGGATATCTTCCACATGAACAATGCCAAGTAGGGTTTTGGAGAAAACCCCTTCCACATCATCCAGTATGGATTTGAATGGATGCTTCTTAAATATGAACCTCTTCCTCTCTACTACATCAAACACAACTGGGGTCACCATACTTACTTGGTGTTTGCTTATGTAGGGTTTCCATGAAATTCTAAAATGGCATGATGGATAGGGCTTTGTTTCAAACTAATTATCCATTTTCTCCAACTGCCAAACTGTTATGCCTTCATGCTTTGATGTCTTAGTGGTTTAATTCTCTTCAATTTCTATGCTCTCGAATGTAAATGTGAAAATGATCGACTGCAAACTTCTTTTTATACAATCTGTCACATTTAATGCTTGTAACCATACATAGAGATTTTCAAAATTTGATCCTGATGCAATTTAGATAATGCATGAATGCATATAGCTGTTATTTGAGCTTTTAACCATGAATCCAAAGGCGCATACTCTGAAGTGAGTACACCAACCACGTAGGGGTCCTGAGCTAGAATAGCTCCCCCTTAGACCAAGAAGGTCTATTCAGGTAGAAGTAGAGGGTGTGTCCATTGTGGATGCATCAACTACTTTATCAACATTATTATCCTTCTTAACTTCAACCCATATTTTTCTTGAATCTTCTTTTGCTGAGACAAAATTGACTTCTCCTTTCTCTTCAAATAGTGACTTTTTAGGATCCTCTTGTTTCTGAGTTTTGGATCTACAAAACCTTGTGATATGTCCAGCCTTTCCACATATGTGACAAATGATAGGAGGTCTGATGTTCTTGCTCATCATGCTGCATTGCTTTGTTGTGTGTCCATTGTAGTTGCATATCTGACATGTAATGTTCTACAAATTTCTTGAGAGTTGATTTCTTTGATTGTTTTGATTCATATTCCTATGATTTTCTTGATGTTGATTCTTATGAATTGTTCTATAGTGTATAGCCCTGTGACCAAACTTATTACAGGAGTAACAATAACCTTTAAAAGGTCTTACCTCTTTGCAATCTCTTGCCAAATGCCCATGTTTATTGCATGCATAACAAGTTATGTTAACTTTCTTGATTTCTCTTTTAGGTGGTTCAGATATAACCTCTATAGTATATTCAACATTGTTAGCTTCTGAAGATGCTTTAGGTAATTTTTCTCTCTCTTGTGATGGTTTGATTTCATCTTTTGTTGTACTGAATCCAAGACTATTAGTGTTTCCTTTTTTCCTTTGTGCATTGAGCTAGATTTGAATTAAATCAAAACTTGTGTGAAGTTTATCAATCTTGTCTTTTGCTTCTGTTAATTCAGATTCCAACTTCTTCTTCATGTTTCCCAATTCCAAGACTTTCATGTTTTCCTACAGAAGTTCATCTTCCAATTGTTTGCTTTCTTTGATCTTGTCTTCAATGGTGTTATGGCTATCTGTAAGTTGTTCCTCCAGATCTTCAAGTTTATCCTTTAGAGATTTATTCTCTTCATTAATATTTTTGACCATTTGTCCTTGATCACTTGTAGAACAATCTTTTAGATCTTTTCTTAGCCTTTTAATAAGTATTTGAGAGCCATCATTTTTCAATCTTAGTTCTTCATTTTCCTTCTCAGATCTATCAAGATCTTCAATAGATGCTTCAAGATTATTTTTCAAATGTTTTTTCTTTAGCTGAGTCCATGATCTCCTCAAGTGGTTAAACTTTCTTTCAGAGGACCAGAGCTTTGATACCAATTGTTAGGAACATTGAGAGGGGGGGGGGGTGAATCAGTGTTTATCTATTAATTATATTTCAACCAATTAAACATATATCAAATGTGCATTCAAATAAACATAACACATGATATGATTACAAAGAACCTTGATCAGAGGGAAACTCCAGTGGGGATTAGTACCCACAAATATTGTACTAGGTATAATGAACCTATTAAAGTTCCTTTTCCCTGTTAGAAGCAATCTTTACAAATTAAGTACAATGACCTAGTTAAAGGTATGACCCTATTAGGAGTCTTTTAAAAAACCCTATTAAAGGTATATGGCTCACTTCCTAGGCTCACTGCCCAATAAGATGAAGGCTACAACCCTCTGAATGTTGATATGCACTATATCAAAAATGAGATGTTGTAATGACACTATTGTCTGATCAATTTTGTGTATGCACAAATTCTCTTACTCTCTTAAAGAGCTATATAATCTATTGACTTCATAGTACTATCCCTCTGTAACTTCCTCTTGCATAATAATTGACACTTCTTTGATATCTTTACATTACATACTTATATCTTCAAATCCGAATAGGCGCGACCCAAAATAAATCACTAGTCGGCCCTAAAACAAAATATACAATGATTCTGAAGACATCAGCCTAAGCGTGTTTACTACAACATTAATTAAATTAATAAAAAATTATAACTAAAGTCGCTTATCCATTACATTACAAAATCATTCACGCTGATCAAAATTGTAGTCGGCTTCCATGCTCTGTTTCCTGGATTGCAGATCTACTAATCTACCTGTAACTTTTTCGTACTAATGTTTTGTATTGTGTGTGTCTGTATCTAGCATGTATATACACCATAGAGTATATGACTAAGCACACATGCTCTAGTGTGATCTCTAACATGTGCGCTGATGTACTGATCTCTGTATGTGTCTGTCTGCCCTGTTTTCACACTTAGTCATTTTTCCTTTTATGACAAAACTTAAGTATGACTTTGTTGCCATGATTGACAACACAAAATAAGTCATGCTTCCTTAGGAAGTCAACTTGACAACAATCTCCCCCTTTTTCATTTATGGCAACAAAGGGATGTGGCTAAGTTACTCAAAATGACTTCATACAAAAATGATGATATATAAATATATACTTCTTAGCATATACACATTATATACTTCTCCCTCTTTGACATTAATGACAAAGGTGTGAAAAAACTATAAGTCTTCAACATACTTACTCCATGTAGACTTCTAGGTACACAACTTGAAGAGATTGAATCTCTTTCTGCCAAAAGACTTTCATTGCATCAACTATCTGAAGATGCGCGCATAAATCATATGTCAGTTTCTCCATTTTCATCAGATCCATGCAAGGACCTTGATCATATGTCTGTATGGTGTTATCAATCTGTTTGATGTTCTCATTGAGAACTGCTAGAGATGGTGCAAGTGCATTCCTCAACTGTGTTTGCCTTACCCTTATCTTTCTGATTTCTAACTTTGCTTTCTCAATTTTGTCTAACTTCCCTTGGTAGAATTTTTTACATATGTTCATGTCTTGCGTCGAGGTTTCAACTAATTTTCTTATGTTATCCACCATTTCTTCTGAAGAACTTGTGGAATATTTCATGCAACATTACTCATACAACATTCAACATCCTATTACTATGATTGACTTGTGTAAAAAATAGTGAGTTGGTGAAACATTTATATCCTTCTTACAAACATGGAGAGAAATGTTTGCACGATATCCTTGAGTGATTCCGAAAATAGTAAAGATGAGAATTTTTGTGAATAACTTGGTTACAGAAATGAATCATTAAATCCAACTATAATGTATTCCAAAATTTGAGAAAATGATTGAGATGGGAATCAAAATCAAAGATACCTTGGTAAGGAAAGGTGAACTCAAAATCTACAAAGAAACTAAAGGATCTTTCAATAACAATGACAAACAAGACAAAGTGAAGTATTGGAACAAGAATCAAAATGTTGTCAATGATGGAGTAGTAGATGCTCACAATGTAAAACCAAAACAACCAGCATTTAATATATCTACTACTACTCCTCCTAAAACTCCCACTGTTGCATCTAATGTATGAGTTCATCAAGACAACAATAAAAAAAAACCATCTTTTGCATATACTCCTAAATGGATATTAACACCTCTTGGGGAGTCTTTGGAATCAACATTATAAAAAATTCTCTCACAATGTTATCACACTACCAGAATCAAGACAATATGAGCCACCAGTTAAGCCTAAATGGTGGAATGATGCACATTACTATGAGTACCATCGAAACAAAGGACATAGAAAGAATGAGTGCATGAAACTGAAACACTTGTTACAAGACTTGATTGAAAGAAAAGTCATTACAATGGATGGTCACAAAACAAATGAAGATCACACAACTGTTAAATCACCTTTTCCTAACTATGAGAAGGGAGAATCATCCAATGCAAAAGGTAATCAGGTGAACTACACATATTCTCATGACAATACTATCAACATGTTAGAGGATTCAGATCAGAGGATGAATGTGATCATCATCAAGGAAAATAAAAAGGCCAAATATTCTAATGTAGTAACAAGAGGACAAGCCAAAGTGGTCCTAAAAGGATATTCTTTAAAACTTCCTACATCATCAAAACCCACAACAACCAAACAAAATTCATCATCTCTTTCATCTAGCTATATTTTGGTGGATCAATTGCAAATAACTCCTACACAAATATCAATTCTCAAATTTCTCAAACTTTCCCCATCACATAAAGAGATTTTGGAAAAATACTTGGTTTAAACAAATGTGCCTAACAATTTGGACATAGATAAATTCCAAACCATGGTTGGGCACTTGACTACACCTCACTATTTATCCTTTTTTGAAGAAGATGACAATGCTTTGAGTCACCCTCATAACATGCCACTACATATAGAAGTTCTAATTCATAGACATAGAGTAAAATGAGTCTTGATAGATAGAGTAGCGGGTCTCAACATTTGCACTTTAGGTTTGATCAAGGAATTGGGATTCTCAGATGGAGAAATTGATCCTAAAAAGAGAGTAACCATACAATAATATGATGATGAAGAAAGAGCATCCAAAGGGATAGTCATGTTTCCAATCAGAGTGGGACCTATGGAAAGAAATGTGGTGTTCCAAGTGCTTGATCTTAATATATCTTACAACATTATTTTGGGAAGAACTTGGATACACAAAAAGCAAGTTGTCCCTTCTACCTTTCATCAATGCTTAAAATTCCCATATAACAAAGAAGAGATTACTATTCTAGCTGATACAAGTTACTTCCAATCTTGTAACAATGTTCGTTAATCAAATGAAAGGATGGTTCCACATAACAAAGAAGATACTAAAGAACAAACCACATAAAGTTCAAACTCCACATTACTATGAGACTTTGAAAAGAAATTGAAACTACCTGATAATGGAATGGGGGAATATAATATTGATCAATTATTCTCTATAACAACATTTCCCTTATCACCAAGATCACAAGGGAGACCATCCTCATCTACAATGTCAAAAAAAACAAAAACACAAACAATGTACGATGGAACTTTTGTGAAAGGCAAATCAGTGGTGGAAGAAAAAGAGGACGCTTAGGTGTTAAGGTGGCTATATAAAGACAAATATGAATCTCATCAAGATGTCAAACATGTTCAAATCACAACTCAACAGTATGGATGCGGCCTATATATCATGCAAAAAATGGGATATCAAGGACAAGGACCCCTAGGAAACAATAGGGAGGGTCTTGTTGAACCAATCTTGACACAATTTAGGGATCCAAAAGAAAAAATAGGTATATGGTATTCTAAAGAATCATAGATACCTCTCATTTGAGATGGACCAATATTTGATGAAGAACAAGAAGAATTAGAACAAGAAGTTGAATTCACACCTCATTCATATGAACGGATATTGCATATTCATGATGAAAATCCTCATTATCAAGGTGAACACTACATTCCTTCATTTTTAGGAACTCAAGAAATGAAAGAGGGTGAAGACACAAACATGAAATTACTAGAGAATCAAATCCTTGATGGTATTAAAAATGATATTCAAGGACATAAGTCCAATGAGGAAGCTAATGCAGAAGAAAACCGCCATCCCAACTGGGGAGAAAGGGTAACACCTACTCATGTTATAGACCTCGATCAGTCCATGGAAATAGATTCTTACAAATATGAATGAGACTCATTCTCTAATGCTAGTATGGATATAGAGATAGATTTGATCCATCAATATGCTCCTCATCTTGAGAGAGGAGAAAGTTCCAGTGTTGTTCATCATCCTAACATAGCTACAAAATCACAAGATGTCGTGAGAACCAACATTATTGATGCCAACACAAGACTATTTATAGATTCTGAAGAGTTCCAACACATCCTAGTAAGTTCATATCTTAATAGAACAAGATGTGAAGAGGGACAAAGCTCAGGTATCTAACCATTCAAATTTGGTTCCCATAATATTGATGATGACTCAAGTGAGAATAGTGAGGAGCTTCTTGATCTAAAAAATATTCCCAAAGGTAACATTATAGACCTTGTCGATACATTCAAATGCAATGATCACAACTTGATCCTCAATCTTGATATTAGTGAAACTAATCCAAACAATGCTCTTCAACTCATTTATCCTGACCTAATTGACAGGACCTTATTTGAACCCATGGATATGCATGTGTTTCCTAATGACCATGCTATATCTTGTTATCTCAATGCATAGAGCCTATAACATCCTCTACTAGGAATTCTAACGCTAGGGAGGATATCAATTTTTCTAGTCGCAAAATTAAAGAAAAAATCAATCAAAGATCTGAGGGTGAAAACCATTTTGTGGCAGTCTCAGATAATGAAAAAGGAAAAATAAAGGACGTATCTGATAGTGAAAACCTCACTAAGGCACTAGAATATGGGAAACTTGATATACTCTCTGATCACTCTCAAGAACATTCTACAGTGCTCATAGAACCTACTCAACCAATCAATCTCAGTACAAAGGAGAAACCACAAATCATACACATTTCTCAATCTTTATCTAAGGAGGAAAAGGAAGTGTTTACATAGTTTTTCAAAGTGAAGAAGATTAATTTTGCATGGTCTTATTCCGAAATGCTGGGGCTTGATCCTGATTTAATTATGCATCATTTATCTATGGCTCCTAGAATAAAACCTGTCAAGGAAAAACTAAGGAAGATGCATCCACACATTGCTCTTTTGGTAAAATTAGAACTAGAAAAACTATTAAAAGTGGGATTTATAAGAGCTATTTCATATGCAGAATGGATATCTAACATTTTTCCAATATCAAAACATGACAAGTCTATCAGGGTGTGCACTAATTTTAGAGATGTTAATAAAGCATTCCCAAAAGATGAATTTCCTTTGCCAAGCATAGATATCATTGTAACACCCCAAAATTGGCATCTTGCAACCCTAACCAATTTTGTTGCATTTGTCATTCTTCTAAATCATCAAAGTCCTATTATACTAGGCAATTCTGAGTTTTAACTGACTCTATTCGACCTGAGTGTCAAATACAGAAAATCCTAAATCTGTATCAATCATACATCACATTTAATTCCTAAATAACTATTTGGCTAAACAAATCCTATGATCGAATTAATTTAATTAATAAATTCCTAGCACTTTAATTAAATTAAATTCACCCTCTTTAGCTGAGACACATGAAAAGGAACTAAATAATATTTAATTATTTAAATAAATATCCTCTTTTCAAATATTTGAATTTAATATTCAGATAATTGAGAAAAATCAATTATGAGGTCATATTTATTTAATTAATTGGATATTCTCTCAAAAAAAGCATTCTTCTATTCAGAAATAGAAACTGTGAATTAATTGTGCTTTAAAGGGAAATAAAACAATTGAATTCAAATAAAACAATATTAAATTAAATAGATAAAATAGTTAAAACAGGAAGAAAATAATTTAT
>MU227567.1:246342-257362 GCA_018584345.1 Thuja plicata
ATATCCTCTTTTCAAATATTTGAATTTAATATTCAGATAATTAAGAAAAATCAATTATGAGGTCATATTTATTTAATTAATTGAATATTCTCTCAAAAAGCTTTCTTCTATTCAGAAATAGAAACTGAGAATTAATTGTACTTTAAACGGAAATAAAACAATTGAATTCAAATAAAACAATATTAAATTAAATAGATAAAAAAGTTAAAACAGGAAGAAAACATTTTATTGAATTCTTTTCAATAAAGCTTTCTATTTTAATTGGCTTTTCTAAGTTGTTTTATTTCAAAACAAGAAAGTTTCTATTATGATCTTCTCAGGGTTTATAAAAGAACCCTCTTTCTTCATTCAAATCCCCTGAAAACTTGAATTAAAATTGCATTGTTACTATACTGAATTGTTACCTTATTTTCATAATCTCATATAGCTTAATTTCAATTTGCAAAATAGAATAGCTTCAATTTCTAGATTAAATTGCATTGAAATCATGTAGCATTCATATTTAGGTGATCATTCATGTTTCAATTTCTAGCATAATCTTTGCATTGCATAGCATTTATCATGGTTAAAAATCCTTCGTTCTTAGATGGTCCATAGTTGTGAGGCCCTCGTCCTGAGAGAAAATTTCAAAACTCCATCTAGATAGAAGGCAACAGGTCGAATCACGCAGACAGGCAGGATGAATAACTCATATTCAGTCTTGGTTGTACCTGGTGAAGAAGGACTATGTTGAAGTGTGTGGTTGATTTAGAAGGCCAAAATTAACTCATACAATCATTATAGATCTTATAGGAGGGTATGAGATGTTGTCATTAATGGATGGATTCTCCAGATATAATCAGATAAAAATTGCTCCAGAAGATCAAGATAAAACAACTTTTACTTGTCCATGGGGAACTTTCTGTTGCAATATTATGCCCTTTGGACTCAAGAATGCAGGAGAAACATATCAAAGAGCAATGAAAACAATTTTCCATGATATGATACACAAGAACAAGAAGGATTATGTGTATGACACTTTAGGGAAATATCATCATTGCAAAGATTATCTACAAGATTTAGCCAAAATATTAGGCATGATGGAGCAATTCAAACTACGCTTGAACCCAAAAAGTGTGCATTTGGGGTTACCTCGGGAAAACTTCTAGGATACATTGTTTTGGCTAAAGGAATTGAAGTTGATCTAGAAAAGGTCAAATTTATCATTGAGACATCTCCACCTAATAATATCAGTCAGGTACAATCACTACAAGGAAAGCTACAATTGATTCAGAGATTCATTTCTCAATTGGCTAATAAAGCTCAACCATTCACCAAGCTTATGCACAAAGGTATCACACATAAGTGGGATGAAGCATGTGAGACATCATTTAATTAACTAAAGCAATATTTGGTAAATCCACCTATCCTGATGGTTCCAATCACATTAAAATCATTGCTATTGTATGTTTCAACAACCACCTCACTGGGGGCACTATTGGCACAACAAGATGAAATTGGAAAAGAATGTGTAATCTATTACATCAGAAAAATATTGGTTCAATATGAGCTTAACTACACACTAATTGAAAAATTAGTTCTAGCAGTAGTATTTTCATCTCAAAATTTTTGTCATTATATGATGGCACATCCAATCAAGTTGGTGGCAAAGATTGACCTGCTGAAATATCTCTTAAACAAAGCAACCTTAACTGGTAGATTAGCCAAGTGGGTGATGATAGTAAGTGAATTTGATATCAAATATGTCGAAAGGAAATCTATTAAAGGACAAGTAATTGTGGATCAACTTGCAGATGCACCACTATCAGGAGATATTCCTTTAACTATTGATTTCCCTAATGAATCAATCCTAATGATAATAGAGCACTCCTAGAAGATGTATTTTGATGGATCATTCACACAAAATGGATATGGAATAGGTATTGTGTTCATATCTCCTCAAGGATACACTATACCTAAGGCATACAAGATTTTGTTCCTGTGTACTAACAATATAGCAGAATATGAAGCCTTGGTAAATGGACTAAAGATGGAACTAGGATGGAAGATAAAAACACTCCATGTCTATGGTGATTCCCAGCTGGTCATAAATCAAATCACTAATGAATATTAGACTAAGGATGATAAGCTTGTTCCATACAAGAAAATGGTGGATGATTTGAAGTGATACTTTATCAACATATCATTTGAGAAAATTCCCAGATTAAACCATCAAGTGGACGATGCAATGGCTAATCTTATTTCTCTCATAGAATTATCAGATAATTAAGCATGGTATGAATTCCTAGTGGATGAGTTACCTTATCCTTCTTATAACTTTCCTGACTCCAAGCTAGTTTTCCAACTTATAGGTTGCGACTCCCCTTGTTATGGACCTATCCATACTTACCTTGAAACCAATGCTTTAACTAAGGGTATATCCAAGAACCAAAAACACAATCTTATTAGTCAAGCTTCCAAGCATGTGATCATCATGAATGATTTGTATCGGAGAGGTTTTGATGGTACCTTACTAAGATGTTTAGTATTGAAGAATTAAGAAATGCTTTACACAAAGTCCATGAAGGTATTTTTGGCTCGCATTTGAATGGTCTTACCTTGGTTAAGAAAATCTTGTGTATTGGCTACTATTGGCCTACAATGGAGAAAGACGCTGTCAAATTCTCAAAAACTTGAAAAAAGTGTCAGATACATGGCAATCTTATACATGCACCAACAAGGAAATTGTTACCCTTTATCACACACTGGCCTTTTCAGCATTGGGCCTTTGATCTCATTGGTTAGATTTACCCATAATCTTCTAATGGTCACAATTTTATCATTACAAAAACTAAATATTTTACCAAATGGGTTGAGGCTATACCCTTAATCACGACAATAGGGAAACAAATCTCATTTTTATTCTCAACTACATCATTTTCTAGCACATTCTACCTTTATCAATTGTAACAGAAAATGGTAAACAGTTCAAAAACAAGGATGTGATAGAAATTTTCAACAAGTTCCAAATCACTTAACATTTCTCCTCTATCTATTACCCTTAGGGAAATGGACATTCAGAGGCTAGAAATAAGAACATACTCAAGATTCTAATCCAAGTTGTCAATGATTCTAGTAGGGATTGGCATGTTCAAATCAATCTAGCTTTGTGGGCCTATCAAACAAGTATCAGAACCCCAACAAGAGATACTCCTTATTATTTGGTTTATGGTGTTGAAGAAGTTCTTCCTTTTGAGGTAGAACTTCCATCTTTGAGAGTATCTTTAAAAGGATTAATCACAGATGATGACTACAGAGTCTTATGGTTACAACATCTATAACTGCTAGCTGAAAGAAGCCAAGATTCTTTTGAAAATCTACAAGGATATCAAAATAGAATGGAAAAAGGCTACAATACTAAGGTCAACCTCGTGAGTTCCAAGTGGGAGATCTAGTGCTATGAGAAAATACTAAGAATCAACAACACAGAAAAAAGAAGGGCAAGTTTGAACCTAACTGGTTAGGGCAATGGAAAAAGGCTACAATACTAAGGTCAACCTCGTGAGTTCCAAGTGGGAGATCTAGTGCTATGAGAAAATACTAAGAATCAACAACACAGAAAAAAGAAGGGCAAGTTTGAACCATAGAAGGAGACACACTTCCTGATCCAATCAACACCAATCATTTGAAGAGGTTCTATGCCTAAGATGTTGTCTATAGCTATGTATAGTGGAAACGATTCCAAAAAATTCAAAAACAATGGAAAATATTCTAAGAAAATTCTAAAAATCATAAAAGGAGGCTGAAAAAATGGTTGTTCCGGTGAAAAATCAGCAAAAAGGTGCATGGACAACATAAAAAAAAATCAAAAATCTCAAAAATACAAAAAAAAAAAGAGAGAAAAAGAGAAAAGAACAAAAAAATCATGCCCTAGTGAAAACCTTGTAAATAGGTGTCATTTCATCAACTCGCTGCTCCGTCTATCAAAGCTAAGATACCTCTTCAAGAAGCACTTCAAGACCTTTAAGCCAACACAAGAAAGAACACATTCCTAGTTGATTTTTATACCCCTTTCTTATCATCGCCATGGTTTGGAATCCAAGCTTATCTTTCTTGTGAACAAACACAATCTCACAACTTCTTCAAGACAATCAATTCACCAACAGTATTTCTCAATACCACATCATTCAATCAAAGGTGTTTCTCAACACCACCTCAATCAAACAGCCAAGAAAATGTATTTCTCAATACCACTGATCGATTCATATCTCATATCAACAAACAAAAGAGTGTCTCCTAAACACTCATCTGTTGGAAATGAGTTGAGTAACCGAGAAGGGAGGGGTGAATCAGTTACCACACAAAAATTTCAAGTCCCTTGGATGACTTAAACAAATCAGTCAATGTTTCTCGATTAACATAGATATTTCACCGTCACTTGGTTAACATAGAAAATCTTAATATATAACTGTATTATCTTTAGTAATTAATTGCAGAAACATAAACCATAGAGAAAATGAAATGTACACAAATAACACCAATATTTACTATGGAAACCCAATATGGGAAAAACCACCAACAACAGCTAGTCATTGTTTTCACTCTTCTGAAGTGAGCCCTGCTAGGAGCCAACCCTATTAAATGTTACAATAACACACTATTAGGTGTGACCCGGTTAGAGGATTTAATCACCCTGTAAGGAGTGGCCTTGTGAGAGGTCTTCAAACACTTCAATTTAGAAATGGCACCTTGTTAGAGGATTTACAAAAGATTGTTAAGTCTACTCTATTAAGAGATTGTAATCACTGCTACAATTGTTAGAGAGTAACAATGGATTGACCTATTTTGATAAGAAACTATATCTGCTAATTCAGATCTCTATTCTAGATTAAGTACTTGATCCTCACTGATCGAATATTCTATTGTAGTCCTCTTTATTCTATCCTCAATTAGAATCCCATCTGATTTTTCCTTCACTCTTCATATCACACTTCACTATTATCTCACTTAATTCAATCCAAACTTGACCTTACATATATTTGTTAAGCCTTGTCAAGTTGGCCTTGATATCCTTCCGAATAAATAATAAAACTCATGTTTGTAGGCTGCATATAACTATTTATCCATAAAATATAATCCACTATTATTCAGTTGACACTAACTGTTTTTCTCGGTCAATACTGAAATCCTTCAACGCCCGACCAACACTGCAATGCCCGAGTGAACTTTGTTAGAAATAAAAAAACATTTTGGTCATCTTCAATGCCCGAGAGAGCTCAAAAGACACTGCTTGTTCTCAAATAGGATTAGACATTTGTGTAAACATCACTATACTTTTGTAAATATCAATGACAATACACAATTGAATAATTGTCATCAACAATCTCCCTCTTTGGCATTGATGGCAACACAACATGTCATAATACCAATAATTATAGAGCAACAGACATAAGAATGAAATATTATTAATTTCCTTAGCTTCATTCTGATTCTTATCCAAAACTCCCTCAAACACTGAAATATAGATTTCTCCCTCTTACATTAATCTTTGTCTCTGATAAGGTTCTCCCTTTATCATCAATCTCTCCATCAGTAATCTCTCCATCAGTAATCTCTCCCTCTTTCACTGATCAATATGACATACAGTAATCTTCCTCGATCATGAATTATTATGACATACAGTGATCTCTCCCTCTTTGACAACCAATTCCAAAGACACCAACTGACATATCAATGAAATTGTAATGTACCTGTATGTAATGATTCATATGCAATAAGCTCTAAATATTTGCATCAACATATTAAGTTTTTTTTGTAGCTCGGTTGATGCATCACTAAATTGTGTTTTAGTGAGCCCCAGTTAGGGAAACTACCCCTAGCTTTCCTCTAAGATACAAAAATGGATCCTTAGGTAGTGGTTTTGTGAATACATCTGCAATTTGTTCTTTGGTAATCACATATTCCAATCTTACTTATTTTTTCTGAACCAATTCCCTCAAGAAATGATACTTTATTGTAATATGTTTAGTCTTGGTATGCATCACAGGGTTCTTTGAAATGTTAATAGAACTGGTGTTGTCATAGTAGATAATGATTGGTTCTGTGATTTCTACCTGCATACCTGACAATAACTTTTTGAACCATATGATGTTTGAATAATTCACTGTTGCACCAACATATTCTACTTCTGTCATAGATTGAGAAATGCAGTTTTGTTTCTTGCTTGTCCAAGAGACTAACCTTTTTCCAAGAAAAGTGCTCCACCATTTGTTCTCTTTCTGTCATCAAAACTTCTTGCCTAATCAAAATTAGTAAAAGTCTTCAAATCAAAGTTTCCTCCTTTCTTATACCATAATCCATAATCTTCAGTACCCTTAAGATATCTTAGAATCCTTTTGATAGATATCAAATGATTCTCTCTAGGATTAGCTGAAAACCTTGCAACAATACTGACTACTCATGCAATATCAGGTCCAGTGTGAACAACATATTGAAGTTTTCCAATCATGGATCTGTATGTTTTTTTATTTACCTCCTTTGAATCATCATCCTTAGATATCTTATGTCTAGTAGGCATAGGTGTTCCAACTTGTCTAGAGTCTTCCATACCAAATTTCTTCAGTATCTCTTTTTTGTACTTAGACTGAGTAATGTAGATACCATCCTTCATCTGATAAACTTGTAAGCCAACAAATAATTTGATTTCACCAAACATGGACATCTCAAATTCCTTACTCATAGCTTCTGAGAATTCTCTGCATAAATCATCATATCCAGTAAACAACATGTCATCAAAAAATATTTTTGCTAATAGTATCTTGTTCTAAGGTCTTTCTTTGATGTACAAGATACTATTGTCATTAGTTCTCTAAAATCCAATACTTATCAAGTAACCATGCATTCTTTCATACCAAGCTCCCGAAGCTTGCTTCAATCCATACAATGCTTTGTGTAGTTTTCAAACCATATTCATTTTTTTAGGTTCTACAAAACCTTCAGGTTTCTCAATGTAGACTTCTTCTTCAATAATTCCATTCAAGAATGCATATTTTACATCCATTTGATATACCTTGAATCCTTTATGTGCAACATATGCTAGAATATTTTTGACTCCTTCAAGTCTTGCAACAGGAGAAAATTTTTCTCCATAGTCAATACCCTCTTCTTGAGCATATCCTTTACATACTAGTTTGGATTTTTTTTGGAAAATTCACCTTTCTCATTCATCTTGTTTCTGAAAACCCACTTAGTACCAATTTCATTCTTTCCTTTTGGTCTAGGTACAAGAGTCTGAGTTTTGTTCTTTTCTATCTTCTCAATTTCTTCATTCATTTCTTCAATCTAGTTCTCATCATTCAATGCATCTTTAATAGTTCTAGGTTCAATTTCACTAAGTAAACATGTACCTTTTATCTTACTCCTTGTCATTACACCTCTGGTCTTATCTCCAATTATTTGTTTAGGTGCATGATTTCTAGAATTATATGATGTGCCCAGTGACTGAGAGGGGGCGGGTGAATCAAGAACCAATAAAACTTAATCCTTTTAATCCATAATTAGATTAACTTTATTTTTTGCATGCATATAACTTGAAAGTAAAGAATCATACAAAACACATAACACAATATTTGGTTACCCAAAAACCTTCCAAAAGAAAGTAAAACTCAGGTGGGGATGATACCCACAAGATTTAGTACTGCACTATAAATTTAGCCTTTTAGAGCTTATAATGACCACTTCTGATGGTTTGCCCTGTTAGGAGCATAGAAAGGACTGTTAGTTCCACCTTGTTAAATGATTTTGTATAATATAATAAGTAATACAACTCTGTTAAGAGATTTAAAGAAAGGACTATTAGGGTCCACCTTGCTAAAGGATTTTGTTGATCCACCTATGAGAATGAACCAATTGATGATCTTCTCTATGAAAGTGTGATTGGTGAATAAGATCCTTTGAATATAACTGATCACCTGAATGTGATAGATGAGACTCTATTGTCCTGAATACTTCTGCACTTAAATCAAATTTCCATTCACATGCCTTATGCATAATTCATACTCATCCTTTTCTTACTCATATACTCTTCACATTATCATAATCATAATCATTTTGGATAAAACAAACTATCTTACATATATATATTTATCCAACAAATAACTCTGTAAGTCGGCTTTCAATAAACAAAATTATATTTAACAATATATGCAGAGTCGGCTTCAAATTGTCACTCAGGTCCAAAAGACTAATCGGGTGATAAACTATCACTCGAGCGATGTTGAACACTCGAGCGACACTGTATACTCAAGCAACATTGAATACTTGGGCAACACTGAATGACTAAGTGTCTTGACACTAATTGACAATATGTCTTGCCATAAGGTCTACAATATCCCACTTTGGCATTAGTGACAAAAACACTTATCATTGAATTTTGTATTTGATATGTCAAAACTCCCCCTTTCTATCTGCTCGGGTTTTAACACTTCTTTTGCTGCTCGGGTCCAACTAACTCTATTTTTGTATTTTTTTTTTTAAAATATATTCACCATACATAAGTTCTCTTTATTATAATATAATGATATTTCCCCCTTGTTTTTGACAGGAATGTGAAAAATTGATATCTACAATGTTATCCCAAAGTAGGATAGATAATCATTATGTACCTTCAAAATTTGAGACAGAGTGTTGTCCCAGTTGTTCTGTAGCACCTTCATGATGTGCAATTCAACTTGTAGCTCTGCAGAAAGCTCTATCATTAGCTTAGCAACTGAGAAGTTGTTGTCATGAATGAGTTTCTTAGCATGTGTTATGCATTTCTACATTCCATCCATGTGTGTTAGAAGTTGGATCTAGATTGTTGTAAAAGATTCTCTAGTCCTTGCTTCTTCTCTCAACAATTCATCCTGTAGCTCAGTAAGATACTTGATTTTCATAAAGTGAGCAGAAATCGTGCTCAGGTCAAGTGCTAACTACCTTGCACTTTCCTTCATGTCTGCATCGATCTTTACTAACTTGTTCTTGATTTCCATAGTAAATTTAGAGGAGTCACTCAACTTTACAAATAGTGCTACAACATTTTTCATAGTGGTTTCTAGAGTGTTGATGATCTTTGGAAGATGCACCTAGTCAATTTCAATCTTCTTCGCAATGTTTTCTAGAACATTGTTCTCAAATTCCTTCTCTACCTTCTCAAGTAACTTCTCCTAACCATTCATATCTATGTTGAACTTGTTGATAATTTCAACAAGTGGGTCCATTATTGAGTCACTCTCATTGACCTCAATCTACAATGCATCTACAAATATGCCTTTGACATCTTCAAGTACTTTATTCCTTTGTCTTTCCTTTTGGATGTTTTTTTGTGTATCTCTTTTCTTCCACAGTTCTCCCAAACTATCCATTTGCTCTACAGATAGGTTGGATAGATCCCAATTAGGAATCACAATTTCTTTATCTCGATCCATCTCATCAATAATTACTTCCTTTGTCTTAGGACTCATTGAAGGAACAATTTCCTTACCTTTACCTACCTCATCCTCTACTTTAGTATTCAATCCAATTAGGTCATTGACCTTTACAGTACCAATTTTTGGATCAATATTTACTGATGAACCAATATTAGTAGTAGAAATATCTACCTTGTCTTTCTACGACTCAGGTGTGCATGTCCTAGTAGTATGAGGAGCCTATTGCTCAGACTTTGTCTATTCAGATGTGGATTCTACAACCTTGTCTTTTCTTGGAGGTACTATATTTTGTATAGGAGATTGGGGTAATGATGTCATTACCTCAACTGCAATATGTTCTATGTTGGACTCTTCAATAGTTTGTACCTCGGGTAGTGTATCATCATTTCCCTTTTTTGGAGGGTCTGTACTCGGTACTTCTTCCATGCTACTATTCCTTCAGAGGGAAATAACTTCTCAACATAAAAGAATATGCAGATTAGAAGAGACCTAAACTTACATGAATTGGTTTTGGATACTCGGATGTTCTCCATATTCTTTCTCAACTGAGTGAGTTGCAATTCTGCTAGGTCAAACACTAGATTCTTCTTTACTACTTTGTATGCTAGGTCAACATCTTCGCACACAACATTGTTGGGTCTTCTTGAGATGTATATCTTGTGGGATATGACATGAAAACCAAATTTCAACTCCATATCAGTTACTTTGTTAAGTCTCATGCCTCTTTTGTCCCACTCGGCAAGAGCTAACTAAGTAGTTCATCCCTGGTTAGGGTTTTAGTAGTTTTTGGCTTCTCTAGCATAGGGAACCTAGTGACACAATGAATTATCTATTTAGTGATCTTCACAAGATGTTCCAACCACAGTTACATGTCGTGGACACAACTAAGAATATATCTCATCCATTTTGTCTAGAAATCCCTCAACATGTGCATGATGTGTGTCAAATCCTTAGTTTCAAGGTGCTTATTCTCGGGCTTCAGACTCCCATTAGTACATAATTTATCATATACTTGATTCATCTCACTGGTTGCAAGCTCCTATTTGTTTTTGTGTGTAAGAAAATACACCTTCATGAAATTAAGATTGAAAGCAACAATTCTATGTAAAGATAAAACAAGTTAATATAAGAATTGAAACTAAGATCTATATCATCTCATGGTTCTCTATCCAATCTTTGTTAAGAGATCTCTCATGCTTAATCTCTCTCAAGGACAATCCTAGAATGAGATATGTATGAAAAATGAATGCTCCAATCTAGCTAGAATGCTCAAAATGCTCAAAAATGCTCCAAGATCATATGAGAAAATAACAAATGCTCCTAAACATGATATGCTAGATGTAATGCAAAAGCTAAAATTCTCTCAAAATTCTCTCAAATGCTCCTCATATTCCTATAGTAAGGATGCTTTTTCTCTTGAAATTCTTGGATTCCAAACACAAAGGCAATGGCTTGTATTTATAGCATTTTCCCAAGGGTAGGGGGTAGAGTGAGTTGATCATGATCAAAGCTTGGTTAAGTCAAAAGCTTTGAGGTGTTCTCAAATGGAGGGAAAGTTGGTTGGTTGTCTCAAA
>MU227567.1:263217-293910 GCA_018584345.1 Thuja plicata
TTGCAATTCAAAGACTACTCTTATCGTGATAACACATTACCTCAACTACATCCCTGTTAGTGGGTTGCACGTGCGTATTTTTAAAAAAAATTTGTATGTGTGTTTTGCCCTAGTTTTGGGCATGACACATCATTATGTTATGATACTTCATTTCCACCATATGATCCATAGACATAGGTCTCAGTGGTTCCACATACTTGTGATTCAGGAATTGCAAACCAATATCTCCAATAGTAGATAGATGTAGCCTCATCTGATCTTTCCATGCTTTGAAGTTGTCCTTGTTGAGCTTAGGGATCTCCCTTCTGTAAGACATCTCTAATCTTTAGCTTAGGCCTTTAAAACATTCCCTATAAGCACTTGCATCTCTAATACCAATTATTGGAAATGAGTTAAGTAACTAAGTGGGGAGGGGTGAATCAGTTACCACAAAAAAAATTCAAGTCCCTTAGATTTCTTAAACAAATCAGTCACTGTTGCTCAGTTAAAATAGATATTTCACTGTCACTCGGTTAACATAACAAATCTTAAGATATTAACTATGATTATATTTAGTAATTAATTGTAGAAACATAAACCATAAAGAAAATGAAATGTACATAGATAACACCAAGATTTAACATGGAAACCCAATATGGGAAAACCCACCAATAGCATCTAGTCATTGTTTTTCACTCTTCTGAAGTGAGCCCTATTAGGAGCCAACCCTGTAAAAGGTTACAATAACACACTGTTAGGTGTGCCCCAGTTAGAGGATTTAATCACCTATAAGGAGTGGCCTTGTGATAGGTCTTCAAACACTTCAATGTAGAAATGTCACTTTGTTAGAGGATTTACAAAAGACTGTTAAGTCTACTCTATTAAGAGATTTCAATCATTGCTACAATTGTTAGAGAGTAAAAATGGATTGACCTATTTTTATAAGAAACTATCTTTGCTGATTCAGATCTCTATTCTAGATTAAGTACTTGATCCTCACTAATTGGATATTCTATTGCAGTCCTCTGTATTTTGTCCTCAATCATAATCCCATCTGATTTTGCCTTCACTCTTCATATCACACTTCACTACTATCTCACTCAATTCATTCCAAACTTGACCTTACATATATATGTTAAGCCTTGTCAAGTTGGCCTTGATATCCTTCCAAATAAATAATAAAACTCATGTTTGTTGGCTTCATATAACTAATTATCCATAAAATAATCCATTGTTAGTCGGTTGACACTAACTATTTTGATCGGTCAATACTGAAATCCTTCAATGCCCGACCAACACTGCAATGCCTAAGTGAACTCGGTTAGAACTAAAAAACACTTTGGTCATCTTCAAAGCCTGAGAGAGCTTGACAAACACTGACTATGCTCAGATAGGATTAGAAATTTGTGTAAACATCACTATACTTGTGTAAACATCAATGACAATACACAATTGAATAATTGTCATCAACATCATCTTGTTATCAATATAACCCTATTGAATCTATCAATCAAAAACACAATTACAGAAATGATCAGTCATGTCCTATGCTTGCATGATTTTTGATTTCTAAGTGACTCTATGATATATCTATACTAGATAAACAATGAAGGAGTTGGGATACTTTTGTTTGAATAACTGTTTGTTCTTTATCAAATTTTTGTTATCATATCTCTCTCAAAGTGTTTCGATGATTCTCTACAAGTATAGAAACATAAGGATAGGGTGCATGGTATTTTCTTTGATTTCTTCTTGTGATTTACATTGGTTGATGACAAGGTCTATGATGACAAAGCTAAAGCTACATGAAAGGATCTAACTCTAAGACCAAAGTAAACACCTATGTTAGATTGGGTTTCTATCTTTATCAATTATTGATTATCATATTTCCAAAGATATTCCATGAGTCTTTTTACTAGAACATCGAGGAAGTTATATGCTATTTTATTTGTTCATTGTGTGTTTGTTAATGTAATTGATACCCCAGACATCATGATCTGTTATATCTTGATGTCTATGTCAAAATACAATATCAAAATAAACTCATTAGTATTCATCTCATCATAATAAATCAATTATTTGTGGTGGTTGTACTAAATCAAACATTTTACACAAGTCATATTCATATTATCATAGTCACTTAAGCACTAGTGATGATTGTATGTACTTATATATGAGAATAGTGATATTCATACTAGCATGATTACTTGCATGTCAGTGTTGGTTGTATCAAAAATGGCGTCCGCAAAAAAAGCTCAATGATGAAACAAAAGCAAAAAATGAATGACATGACAATGGAAGCTGCATTTGCATTTTAGATTTGCATTTCACTCTAGGAGTTGCATAGCTTTTTTCAGAATTGACACTGTGAAAGACTATCATAACATACATTTAAAAGAGGGAAAAGAAAACTTCAAACATTCAACATGATATCATTTCTCTTATGATTGAGTATTTCTAGTCACTGAAATAAAAATCATCATTTTCGTATCTATTGAATTTCATTAACTCTCATTAAAATCCATACATATGCATCCATAGCTTTAACATTATCTATGCATCAAAACATACAAAAATAAATGCATCCATAGCATAAGGAAATCAAAGAACATACTCATAGAATAATCATAATCATCTAATAATGCATGACATATCAGTGACAAAGATACATTGAAATCAAAACATGAGAATTTCATCATATATCAAATAATTTCCATGAGATACATCGTCCAAATTGAGCAAAAATGGTGCTAGATCACAAAAATATCAACACATCATCATCAAAAATGCAGATAATAGTAAAAATGAATAGTGATTTTGAATTATTAACCTATTTAATCTCATTTTTGGGGTAATTAATTTCAAAATTTTAACTAATACTATTACTCATTCATTGCACCTTTTTTACTCTAACTTCATCCTACAAAGTCTGATTTCAACCAAATGAGAAGAGGTTTCTTTGTGGTTCTTGCCACTATCTTTTCTATTGGAATCAAAATCTTCATTCCAAGCTTATCATTCTCATCTGGATGTTTTTATCTAGAAATAAACCCAATCTCATATCCATTTTGATTCCAAGGGGGCATTATCTAATCACATCTAATCAAGCGATCATATTACCAAATCTTTTGAAAAATTGGGTCATTGTCAGAATTTAACTTGACTCTACAATCAATCAAGAAAATCAACTTTCAACAGTTGGAGAATTTTCATTAGGCATCAAATCTAATCAACACTATCAAATATGGAACAAGTGATTTCATCGCTTGAAATCAAATTGATAGTATCTTCATCTGAAATAATCAAAATTTCAAAATAGTGATCAGTTTCAACACTTCACATCAAATTGATCATTTATTCAAATCTTCACTAGAAATCAGTTTTATCACATCACATCAAACTGGTTGTCTAGTCAATCTTTCTGAATCATGTCTTGGAGATATCAGTTTCATCGCATCACATCAAACTGAGTATTAGATCAAGATTTCAGACATTACTGTAACAATAATCAGTTTCATCGCTTCACATCAAATTAATTAGGTGTTATTATCCTCAACAATAATACAGGTAATTAGTTTCATCACTTCACATCAAATTGATTATTCTAGTATTAATCTATCATCTGACATCAACACTCGGGGACATCAATTTCATCACTGACATAAAATTGATCTCCTGGTTGCTACACAGATCTCATCAAGCAATCAAGAATCTCCAATAGCTTCAATCACTTTTCATTCAATCAAGTTTGGAATCAGTTTCTAATTGAGAGTAGTTGCATCACCTCATATCCAACTATTCGATCGCTAGTCAACACTAGATGTTCTTTGAATCAACACATTGATTGCATGTTAATTCAAAGAGGAGCAAATGTAATCATCTGAAAATGGTCTGATAAACTCAGAAGCCCTAATCTGAAATCAGGTCCCCTAGGTCTTAATCAAGACTATCAATTCAAAGCTAATCACAATTACATAATTAAACTAGATCGGTTTAAATATATAATTCATCAAAAATCAATAATCCAATATCACTCTTTTTTGTTGGTTGTCTTTTTTTGGTGCCTCGGCATAGTTGTTGTTGTACTTTCTTTGAATATTTATATAACTCTGTTTAAAGGTTTTGGGTCCTTGTAAAACCTATTTTTACTTAATTAGAACAATCCAAAATCACTCACCAAGAGGCATTCATCAAAAGACATTAATTCTTTAATTAACCTTGGGGAATTAAATCAAATCAAAGTTTTAAATAAATGGCTAAGGAAATTAATCAATTCCTTTTAATTAATTAATTCAAGTTATTAATATCCCTTCAACATGACTCAAAATTCAAACCTCTAACCAATAAGAGGTGATCACATGGATCAAAAAAGCTTACATCTCAGCCATCCCTCATGGATGCATCTCAACCATCGAATTCAAATTCAAATTTGGAGCCTTTTCCCTCCAAGAAATATCTATAAAATGAATCCTTTCTAATCTCATTTCAAATAGGAGCATACAAAATTTAAGCATAGAAATCATGTCAATTTCATTATAGATAATCTAGTTCATCTTTTAGAAAGCTAATCTAGTCCAATTTGTAGTATTTGATCTAAATAATGCATAATTGAACATGTTCTTGAGCATTTTAGGTATTTTATCTTGAATCTTCCATTTCATGATTGTTAATTGTATGATCTAATGTGCTTCATCTAAGAGAAAAATTCAAATTAGATTTTAATCTTCATGTCTAGGAAGCAATAATTTGATTTCATATGGTTTTATGTTGATTTCATTGAAATGGTTTTTCTAACCAATGATATAATGAGTTATTGAGTGTTTATGTGCAACATTCTTGCATTTACAGATTTTGACATCACACTAACTACCAAATCATAAAATATAATCCATGAAAGTGATGGGTTCACCAAAATGTGATGTGGAAAAATGGTGATCAATGGTAGACCACCAAATTCAACATACATTGGAATAAGAAGCTTCCAATAAGGTGAATTCGATTTGCACATCCAAGGAAGTAAGGGTACAAACTCATGATCCACATAAAATGTCAGGGGATTTTGGTGAATTCCTTATGATGAAGATGATGATGATATGTAAAAATTGATAAATGATTAAGTAAAGTAAATGAAATAAGAGAAATTAACTTATCTTGATCTAAGAGAGAACAAGTTAATTTCATATCTGAGTTTTATTGTCACAAATATATCAGGAACAAAACATATTGTGGATTTGGAATCCTTATGCATGTATCTTCCAACTGTGAAAATCACAGATTCCTAGGACTATGCCAACTCAAGTCACCCTAGTCCAAGAAATTAGCCTTTTCCTAGAGACTCAAAATCTAGTGAATTTGGTACACGATTGGTCACTAGTTTTATAACTCTAAAATTCAAGATCTGGAACTCCAAAAATTCCTGAACACAAAAAAGAAGGGGAAATTTTTGTGGAAAGGGGTTTGCCTTGGTCAAGCCCCTGTATATGAATTAACCTTGAAATAAAATATAATTAATTGAAAGAATTTTTTCATGTAGCAGAGATTAGATCTAAACAATGAAATATATCATACCATATAGATGCAAATGTCTCTAAATATGTGATCAAGAAGGTTGATGCAATAGCTTTGAATCAACACAAAAACCAAAAGGAAATCATGTAAGAGTAAACCCTATGTAGTAGATGTTGTAATTCACCTCAATACTAAATTGAAGAAGAGGAAGACTTGATGTAGGGATGTAGATCTCCTTCCTTGATGTCAAACTCCTTTTCTTGGCCTCTAATGGGGAAAATAGCTAGATCTATGGAAGGAAATGCCTTGAATGCTTGATCATGAATGCCTTCAATGGATGTTTGTTTCAATTGAATGTATTTAATGCACAATGGTTTTATCAATAATGGTTTCATGAATATGAGATCTCAAAATGAGAAAGAGAGGTCTCATTTTATACATATTGCAGGGCTCAGATTTTGCAAGGCCAACCCTGATTAAGTACCTAGGAGAAACAACCCCACATCATGCCTGAAGCCCACTAAATTAAAAATAACTAGGAAGAGGGTGACCTAAGTTGGCCTTGCCTAGGAAAACTTTTTTAAAACTATCCTGGGACCTAGGGTTGTGTGCTAAGAGAGGTATCTGAAAGCCTTGGTTTTTCAGGAAATAAGGAAAAATTTTGAGATGTAAAATGCGTGTAACAGGACCTAGGAGGGAAATGAATTATGAATAAATGGAAAATGGAAAAATATGCATATAAATTAGAGCCAACCTTGAGTTTGAAAAAGGAGGATGACCTATATCTGAATTGAATATGTATTTAAGTACAATATGAGGTCCTACCATGAGGAACACACTAAAGTGGGCCCAAAATAGTCCCAAAATGAGCACAAAATGAGAGCTTACTTTTTAGGATGGTACACACAGGTTTAGGAATGAAATTTAGTTTTTATTATATTAGTTTACGACTTGAATGAATTAAATAATGTATGTATGTATGTATGTATGTGTGTGTGTGTGTGTGTGTGTGTGTGTGCGCGTGCGTGCACTTTGTATTCCATTGGTTTAGGATTGGAATGAGAAAAAAAGTTTTTGTTAGAGTAACAACATGTATGAAAACATTAGATAACATTTGAAAATAGACAATGATAGACAATAGATAACAATATATATGAGAACAGTAAAAAACAATTATAAATAGACAAACATATACAACTACAAATCAGTTTCCAAATATAACAACCACAACAACATGACATTTTATAATTAAATCAGATGGCATAAAATTTACATTCCTCTTGTGAATGGGAGTTGTGAAATATACCAACAATGAAATTAACACATTTTATAATCATGTCAAAGTTATATCTTAAATCAAACTACATCCATAGAATTAACAAAATCTACTTGAATTGTTGTCACTTCTTTTATTTGATACCTTGCCCATCATTTTCAACTTTTATTCCTATTTCAAGCCTAATTGATATGCCTCATATATTGTATTCACTTTGAGTAAGGTTGACTCATTATCTAGTGTGGAAATACTTTTTAATAGTTTCTAATTATGCACTATGTACCACAAGTGTATTCCCTCTACATTTTTTTCAAGTTATAACAACCACCCAAATGAAAAAATGGTATTACAAAGCCCAAATGGACAAATGTGATGTACAAATATCATCACAACCTATAGATGATAGATTTTCGTACATGGTTTAGACACATCGTTGTCCCTTGAAACACCATATGTTCATCTGGTTCATTCATCTAAGTTGTTTATGAACTATGAAACAAATGAAGGAGGAATGTGATGTGGTAAAAACAATGCACAATTATGTAGTATTAAAAAATATGACAACAATCTTCCATCTAGAAACATACATCTGAATTCATAATACAAGAAACATTATCATCATTTATAATCATATCATCAATAGGTAGCTTCCATTAGGAGATTCACATTCTAAATCAAAGTCTCCTTTGCAAATAGACGAGGATAGAGAACAACTACAAACCAAGTTCCAATTATAACAATGAAAACAACATGACATTTTATACTTGTATCATATGACACAAAATCTACATTCCTCTTGTGAATGGGAGCTGTAAAATATACTAGCAATGATAGGAACACATTTTATAATCATATCACAGTTATATCTTCAATCAAACTACATCGATAGAAATAAAAAAATGAACTTGTATCACCCCATTGTGTGTGATTGTCTTTGCACGTCATATGACAAAAAAAAACCTCCTTCAATCAAAATAAAAAATTACTCACTCCTATTAAATTTCCCATACCGATTTAAAAAGTAGTAGGGGTCACATATTTGTGGGAAACAAAGTCCGTCCCACTTGAACCAACAATTTTTTAGGTAGGAGGGGATTCTAGGCAACTAGCTATGCGAGAAAGAAATGCTTTATTGGCATCTGAACTGAGTTGGATGTTTCCAGGGGTAGCCCAAATGGAAAGGCACTAACAACTGCATATAGTGGGGAGTAGATGGTCATCATATAATCTAAAAAGGGTTTTCTTGTCTATTATATAGTGCTCTTTTGTTTGTCTTTCTCTTCTTTTTTTTCTTTTTTTTGTAATTGCCTTGTGTTCTTGTTCAACCTTTTCCTCCTCTTGTCTATTTAACCTCTCCTCTCTTTTCTTCCTCTTTTCCTCATCTTCTTGTTGTTTTCTTGCAAATGTTTTTCCCTCAATGTTGTCCTTTGTATTTGGTTTGCTTCATGTTCTTCCCTCCTATCCATCATTTGTTTCTTCTTATGGCTTTGCAACTCCTTATTCCTCTTCCTTCTTGCCTCTTCAACATTGAGCAATTTAATGTACTCATCAAACATCAAAATTTGGGACTACCTACTTAGGTGAAGAACTCATGTCTGACCTCCCCATGATGGAGGAGTCACTTGTTGCACTAGAAGTATCAATAATTGGCTTTTTGATGTTTATACTTGTTTCCCATCCTCTTGGGTGCATGACACATAGTCAACTTCACCACTTTTCTCATTTTCATCTTCACAATCTGCACCATTATCATCATACTAAACCCTTATGTCGGTGAAGTAATTAATTACATCTAATGGATCAATTTTAGGAGGTTTTGGCATGGAAAGGGTGATCTCTTTTGTCCCAAAATCTATTTTCACTCCAATAGTGGTGACTTCTTTTGCAAGCCACTCTAGTTGGACAAATTGTATTGGAAGACTCAAACCTATTGATGTAGTTTCCATACCTTCATTGGATGTTTCTTTCACAAAAGGGATGTAAAATTTACTGGTCTATGGTGGAAAACTGACACCTTTATTTGAACCCTCTACATTGTCATTATTGGGTGAGTAAGTTTGCAAAAATATATCAATTTCTTCTTCTATGTACCCCACCATACGCATGAAGGCCTTTGTTGCTATGTGTTCTGGTGTGGTTTCCAATATAATTGCATCATCCTTTGTTCTAGCAGTTTTCACTTATTCTTGAACATCAAATGCCTCACTTGGCCTCATATCATTGTCTAGTGCAGACCTATTTAGTGGAAAAATTCCAGTCCTATGGAACCCACTCATAATGCTCCATGGTTTTGTTTCTTTCTTGAATGCCTTACGTGAAAGAGTTGCTAACTCTTCTCGACCAATTTAAATGTGGGGGTTATTTTATATGCATGCATTTCTTTGTTGTTTGAAGTAATTATTGAAAGGAGGGAAAATACTGACATCTAGTGGTTTTAGCCTATGAATGTATGAGAAGGCAGTGTTAGCAATTCATTTCCTAAGAAATTTTCTTCTTAAATTATTTTAAAGGCCACATGGATGCCATGACCATCAAAGATAATAAGGGCCCTATTAGTCGGTGAAACCCCTCCAGGGATGGATGCTGCAAAATGTTGTAACCAATTAAGAAATAGTTCCTTTGTCATCCATTCATGTTCTTGGCTTTTCATGCATGCACCTGCCTCACATTTTTCCATTTAATTTACGATGTACCACTTTTCTTTGAACAAGTAAATCTTGAGAATACACATCCTAGTTGCACTAACACAAGACAAAATTGTGATCCAATATCTAATTTTTGATATTAGATGCAATACATATCTCTTCCCCAATCTAGAAATCACTCTCATTCCATAGTTCCTACCAGCTTGCACACCAATCTCATCTCAATTCCAAATTATGCTAGATCCATAGTGCTTCAATTTGTAGATGTTCTCCAAGTTATCATAGAATAATGACACAACAAAATTTTGTATCATAACTTCTCGGTTGATGTTCACTCCTTTGGTTGTTATCATAGTAAAATCAGGGCACCTACGATGAAATTCATCCAAACATGATTTCCCTAGCATACCATTGTTGAAGAGGTTGGGCCTATTCCCATAAATTTGGACAACAGTTGATTGTAGTGTACTGATCAGTAGATTGTGCCCAATTTGCACCATTTCCTTGCACCATTTGATAATTTCAGCCTCATCCTATATCGATAAAATGGTATGTGGTCCCCTATCAGTCATGGTTGTAAACCCTATCATCCATGACCTCAAACTAGTATAGGGGACACTACACTTGAGTGTTGCAGCTTTGATTGAAATCTTATTTTGTTCTACATAGGAAATTAATTTTATCATGTCCTATTTAGACCATTTTTCTCTTAGCTTTGATTGATTAACAGGTTCAACCATTTCAATAGAAAGCTATGGTTGCGCATTAGTTTGATTGTCACATCTAATGTTTGTTTCTTTGGTACAATTAAAAGGATGAATTTCTTCATTAGGGATTGGATCCACTAGAATTGTGAAGTGTACTTCATGAGTTGCTCTACCTCTACCTCTACCTCTACCTCTACTTCTACCTCTTAACTCATTCACTCTGGGACTCTGCCTTCCTCCTGATGTCATTCCCTTTCTACCTCTACCTCTACCTCTACCTCTACCTCATGCCATGAATCTCTATTTACCTACATTAAGATAATCATTTAATGAAAAAATGAAACCCTACATGACATATACCAAATAGTGAACATTTTAATAAAATGGATTGTGTTAATGGGACTTTGTGATTGGCCTTGCCAACAGAGGTAAGTTGTCACCAGGTACCAGGGTACTGGCCAACTTTTCCTGTAAAGGTTGTCCAGGGAATAAATTCTCTAGGCCTTCAAGCACCTGAGTGTCAGGTCTCAACAGTGCAGGAGCTAAGTTGGGTGTGTGACTGTTTTGTTCAAGGGGATAGCTGGTTTTTCTTTGCTCATCTTCTCCAGGGATTTTGTTAGGTCAGGGTTTCTTGCAAGCATTTGGAATATCAAACAAACTTCAAAAGATATGCCAGGGTTAGAGTGTATCCATTCTACTTATATTTATGAAAATAAATTTAAAACATAAACCATGCTCTAATGAACTATACTAAATACTAAACATATACAGAATCAACAATTCATACATGTTCAATAGCAAGGGAAAATAGGTCGTTAATCTACTTAAATAATAGAGCAAAGGACATCAGAAACATACACTACAAAAGAGTATTAACTCAGAGATCAAGACACCAATAACATCAATGGAAGAATCCTTCCTTCTTTATTAATAGTCTTCTAGCAACACTGGTGTGTACATCAACAGCTCCAAGAGAGAATTTATCTACTAAGAACCACTAAAAACTACTGAGCATTGAGCTCTGCAACTACAAGAAATGAAATGTTGAAAGCTAATAGTATGGATTGCAAAATAATCAATTTTTTCAACCCTTGAAATAAGGTCAGACTTGTTATTTATACACATACTTTCCCTAAAGTTAACCTAATTTAAATTTACACTCAACAATAAAATATAATATCTGGTGGCCGGTACTACCTGCACCACTTTACAACTACCTCAAAAGGAGCAGAGGTCTTACATGTCAAAATAATAAGACAAGAAGATAAGTATGAAAGAATTAGCATCGAGAAGAGTGTTGTAGGAAGAAGAGAAGAAATTTGATCTTTCTGAAGTTTGAGGCTACATGCCTCATTAATGCAATATGTGGCTCACTGTCTTTGATGTGCCATGTAGTTAATGCTAGAGCGGCACCTTAGGAAGACCATCTGTCAGAACCATACTTTGAGATGACACACTCTATCGGGATCACCTACTTTCTGACCCTGTTATTAACTGCTGGATAGTGACCTGTTGGCTCTGAGGAACCTGAACATGGGCCATCAAAAGAATACAAAACTATGGGATCTTTGACTCTGGGATCCAGGAGCTTACGCTAAAAGAATAATGAATGTAAAATAATGCACCCTTCTAGTGATAATCCATGGAATCTGGAGAATTTTATTTCCCTTTACTATTCTTAAATGCCTCCAAAACCTGGTTGATGCCATCTTCATCTATGTCCTTTATACTATTCCACCGGTCACGGACATCTTCAAACTTATCCTCAACTTCTCTGGCCCGGTTCTAGAATTCATCTACTAATTTTACAACATCATGAGCTTGGAGAATCATCTTAGATATTCTTGATAGCTTTCCTCCATCGAAGTCCCCGGTAGACTGATACAGGGACTCCATCAGCTCATCATACTTATTGAGGACATAGTCCTTTGGGGTGCAAGTTTCGGTGGTGAAGGGGTCAACTTGTGACACACTTACAATGAATGCTTTAAATAGGCCCAAAGGATACCAGACCGTAGTTACTTGCATACCTCATTCTTGAGGCCAAGTTTGGAGTACTGGGCCTGGAGGGACTCAAATGATTCCTCCCCCAAAATTCCTATCTCTGTGACGGCCTCTTCCCCAGAGTTGATGACTTCATCTAACCCAACCTTCCATCCTTCATATTTCTCTAAGTCTCCCTCCCATAGGATAGTGGAGACGTTCACCTAATTCAAGAGACTGTTGATCTGGTAAAGATCCAAGAGTGATACAACTAAAAATTGCCTTATGACCATTATCTGCTCGGCAACCCACCCGTCCATAGCCCGGGCCTACTTCTTTATGGCCCTTAGAGTATCCATGTCTCCATGTGCATGTGGTAGTTTGGAGTTGGAATCTTCCAGATGGATCTTGGCCAGGGGCTGTGTAAGTTCTGTCAAAAGTTTGAGGAGATTCTTGTTCTTTTCTCTTTCCTCCTTCAACTTCTGGGCCTATTTATCATACCAAGCCTCTACTACTCGGGTTGCCTCTTATAACAAGTCTAATTCTCCCTGCTTATCTCTCCTCCCCAGAGTCACTTCTATGATCATATAATCTTCAACCCTTACCACTGCTGCATCTGTATCTAGGGGAGGTGTTGCAATTGTTGCACCTGTGCTTCCTTCTAGACCAGTCCAGAGGGTATGGACTGTCTGGGCCTTTTTAGGCTTCTTGGCCTCTACATTTTAGGCCATCATTTCATCCAGGGAGAGTGGAACCCATGTTGCTTCCACTGGGGCCTTTCTCTTTCTAGATTCCACAAGCCATTATGACAGCTAGGGAGGTTTTTTTTCCAAGGCCTAGGTTTTGGGACTCCCTTTAGAGTCCAGTGGTGCATTTCCAATATCTGCAGTGTCATCAAGCTCTTTCTCCTTTTATTGTTCCTGTTCCTATTCCTTTTCTTTCTCTCTGGGGGCCTTTGTGTCTTCCACCCTATTGGCGTCCTCTTTTGTGATGTCTAGGACCTCTTCTCCACCAACATCGACATCACCTGTATCATCATGGATTTCCCCATCCTTCTCAGCATCGGGTGAATCAACATTCATATCCTCATGGATTCTCCCCTCATCCTGTTGTTGTTGTTGTTCTTCTTCAGCATCATTCACCAGGATATCCCTCTTTGTTGGAACATATTTTGGGAGTGGAAAAGGTATCTAGCCAAGGTTTAACATTTGGGACACTGTGATCACCTCGCCAAATATACTCTAGGGGGCTTGGTCACTTGGAGTAACCAAAGGCATCTAGAGCGTGAAAATTGGGGGTACATTTGATCCCATGAGTCCAGTTTTTCCAATTGTTGGTTGCTCATCTGTTGTATGCCTTGGTTCTTTCTTAGTGTCCTAGTTCGATGTTTCCTCCCACTTGAGCTCCTTTTGTGCTTCTTCCCAGACTTCCTGCTCTGCGGCAGCTTCTTTCTCTGGACTTCCTTTTCGGCGGGGATCTCTTCCTTTTCCTTTTCTTGGGCGGCAATTTCTTCCACCGCCTGGTCTATTTCCCCATGCAGGTTCATAAGCTCATTTGTCTTGAAGATGTCATCAAAGTTGTCATGTAGGGGAGAGACCTCTGTTATATTATCCAACTCAGGAGAATTCGAACTGACCTCTACTGGGGGGATATTGGGAATGTCGCGGCCCATGTATGCGATTGGGGTGGGTTTACCTTCTACTTCTTCTTTCTTTGTAATGGGGCCCTGGCATCCATAATATCTGCAGACTCCACCTCCATGAAAGCCTTCCTACTCATTAGTGATGCCAATGATGGGGATCCCGTCGGGTGAGTAGATGCTATCGAAGTTGTGAGGAGGTCGTGGGAAAGTTGGGAACTTTTATTTTGGCTCATCAGCCTCGATGCCTCCATCTGTTCCTATATTTGTGCCATCATGGGGAGCAGACCTTGGGGAGGCACTCAGGCTAGGGAACTTTCCTTTTCCTTCCCCTTGCTTTTGCTGGGTCCCACGGCTCTGGAGGTCGAAGCAGACCTTCGCACAATTGGGCCTTTTTGGGTTCTCCTTGGACACACCCGCTCAAAATATATATGACTGTTATCTATAATGGGGCGGCATACCTCCTTAATTGTTAAGTTCTCTAGGGTGCCCCAATCCACTGAAGGGAGATTTAATTTATCCATCCCCTATTCTTTATACGTTGGGTTCTCCAGAGGCCCATCGTCCATGGAATCTTTTTAAAGCCCCTAAGGTTGAGGGCTTTCATCAAACCTTTTGACATGCAGGAGTGTTGTCAGGACCGGAGATCAAAACTATCTTGGCAATCTGCCTAGAAATATTCAATATCATTTGTATGTGGCTCGGATGCCTGAGGCAGTGCCTCCCTTATTTTCCCCACTGGGTCAAAATTATTTCTGGTGTGGTGGAATTCCGCCAGTCCCATACTCTTAAGTTCATTGTCGGCCCCTTTGGCCGCCATGAGACTACAAGAATAGTTCCCACAAACCATCAGGAACATAATAGATACAACCTTTTTCAAGGAAAAGAATGCATGGAGCTCCAAGATTTGCCTGCAAAACTCCAAAAGAATGGTCCTATCCCTTCAATATCTAGGGAGTAGGTAGGGTTTCCTAGAGAAGTCATTCACCCGAATGTATGTATGCTATTGGAATTGAATGAAGTAATTTTTGTAAGTACTCACTAGGTTCATCACCTCTTGTGAAAACCAGTACCCAGTGTCCCGAGTGAGTGTCAAAATGTTGTGGTAGATGAAAGCGTCATTTACCCTACAAAAATTTTGGAAGCTAAGTTCCCACTGGACCTGGGGATAATGATCCTATGGCACCAACTGGTCGAGCCCATTCTCAAGAATGCCCACTATCTGCAAACCCTGAAAAGAAGGTCTCTGTTGGGCCAATTCCCATAGTATGTAGGATGTCATGTAGAACTTTGAAGTCTAGAGGATGCCCTTTAGTTGTGTGTCAACATGGTTGGTGATGATACTTGCCCAGTTGAAGGTCTAACTATGGGTGGTGATGCAGTAGAGAAAGTAATGCATCCATGTCAAAAATTCCTAGGCATGGGGCTCTCCAAAGAGCCTACATAGAAATATAATCCCCGCCTAAATACATTCTTTAAAGTCCCCGCGGGAAATCTCCAGCTTCATCTTTTTATAGTCCCTTCTCGGGGACTTTAGCTAGTGAGTGTTGAGATGTTGCCAGGAGAGAAGGGAAGCTTCCGCGAACTCCTTCAGTAATGCAGATCAGGAGAGAACAATGGATCCCTTGAACTGGGGGATCCCTAGCCCCGAAGCAAAAGTGGTCACATCTAGATTGATGATGGGCGCCAGACAGTGTAGTGGTTGAGGATTGGCGAGAAAAAAAACCTAGGTGGGGGCGTTGTAGAGCGTTTCTAGTTGGAGTATCAGCAACAGTTCTTGCACCAAGTAGGGAAAAATTGCAGCTTTGATAATCCCAGAGGAATCCATATATTTAGCCATATCATCTCTGGCAGTCCTCTATTATTATATGGCTTGGACCAAGCCCTACATTTTAGCCCATAGTCCGAGCTCGGTATCTATTATTTCCTGCAACTTAGAATCCACCTTAGACCCCATAAGAACACCCTCCCTCAGGTTTATGGAGGTTAGTGGTAGTTTGGCCAACATCTTTTTGGCCTTAGTTTTTGTGGCTACCTGAGTGGAGGTACTTGGAAGCTCTAGACTATCAGGAGGAGTGATCACTTCAGACATTTTGATCAGACTATCTGCAACCTACAAGACTGGAGAACCATTAATACATAATATGATAAAAATAATATTTTAGGGACTTTAGGGAATTCACCACCATTTCGCACTTGTCCAAAACTATTAGCATGCATCAAAATCCTAGAATATCAAAGTTAACAAGGATTGGATTCTTATCAACACCTAAGGGCTTGAGAAACTAGTCATTGTCGATGTGACCAATAGTGAGCCATACTTGGCTGACATGGCTCATCACGTGGCCACGTGATAGGTGGCGTAAAGGCTCTTAATGGAAACAAGTGGGATGACACGGGGGAAGTGAATGCCAAATGTGATGGGATTTGAATACTTGTTCATGGGAAATTAATCCCACCATTAAGACAACATGACAGAGGAGAGAGAAAGCCACCATGGCTTAAATAGGTGAGGTGTCGAGTTCAAGCCATAGCAAATATCTCTCTGACGAGATCAAGAACTTGGCCTGGATGTGAGGGAGCACGATGAGATTGCCACAAGTAGAAGGATACACATGGAATATACACATTTACAAAGGTTTGAAGCATAATGAGGGCCGAAGCACAACTCATAGGTCAACCAAAAACAAGCATATATACAACTATATACAGAAAATACAAAATGTACAAGATATACAAAAACTACCAAGTATATACAAACCATCTACACTAGCTTACAACTACATAGAGGGTGGACAACCCTCTGGTAGAGCCATCCCACCAAAAGGAGGTGACAATAGAAATGAAACCAAAAAGGAGAAAAGAAAACACAAAGACACGATAAAAATGAAAACTATGTTAGGAATAAGGTTTCTCAACCTTGGATGATTCCTATTCTTATTATTTGTTTTATAAAATGTATTTCTTGCAAATAATGTAATTAAGTGTCAGTGTACATGTCTAGTTGGCATGTTGATGTGTCACTCCACTTGATGTGTCAGCATCTTGAATTGTGTGTAAGGAGATCATGGCTGAAACGGTTATGACAGATTCCTATGACATGTAAGAGCTATTTCTAGGAGATTTCAATGACAGGTGAAGACATGCAATGACATATGGCAATTGATAAAGTTGAGTACTATACACTCTTCCAATCCTTGATCCCAACCATGGGGTTTGGGGCATCGGCCCAAAAAAATTTTTAGGGTTCCTATTTTTTCGGAGAATGGTAAAACCCTAATACGGCTATCTTTGGGAGTTACCCTAAAAAGGAAAGCATAATGATATAAGCATTTTTTAGGGTTACAGGAGAGGATACGAAAAGAGTGTATTGTTGGTTTAATCTAGTGTTACTAGATTTGTCTGTGTGTGTTGATTGTCTCCTGAAAGAACTTGCATTGCAAGTGTGTTGTAACCATTGTGTTAAAGATAATACATTGTGTAGGTTTTGGAGTGCTGGGGTTTTTTACCTAAAGGTTTTCCCCAGGGTAAATCATTGTGTCATTCTCTATTTTCTATATGCATGGTATATGGTTGTAATATCTTTGTTAAAGTAGTTAACAAATCTGAAATTGTAAGGATTTAAAAGAATTTGCACAATAATTTCCTTTAGAGATTAGTATAGGAAGCTGTTTTCGAACCTGAGTTTCCTTACAAACTAGAGCAAACACAAAAAAGAAAAGAAAAAACCAGAAAGGAGAGTCGAAGGACCTACCTAGAAACACAAGGAATGTGGAGGGATCAAGCATGGGAGGTTCTCTACAAATGATTCACCTTCGAATGACCACGACCCAACACTGTTAATTACTACTAATCAAATGCTAAACACAGAGAGAAAAATGTTGTTTGATCGCCTTAATCGCCTTTGAATCACTCTAATTACTATGAGTGTTTTGATCGCGGTAACTGCAAAAGTGACTGGTAAATCCTATTTATACCCTTAGGGTAAAAACACATTGTTTTCCTCTACAAAATCAGGAATAGGCAAACCTTTAGACTCCGGGCCTGGTAATTCCATGTAGCCACACCTTCTCATAAAAGAAGACATAATGGCACAGAATCCTGGAGTCCGGGATTCGGTCGACTCCAAAAAGACAAAAATACTCTGGGACCGGGTCCCGGAGGCAAGAGAACAAAAATCAAAAGATAACGACCCTCGCAGAAGCAAGATTCGGAGGGGAACAAAAAGGAAACAAAAAGAAACCAAGGACAAAAGAAAAAACAAAAAAAAAGGGGGACCCAACATTTTACCAAAAAATGTAGTGATGGGTATGCAGGGCATAACATATGGCATTGATACAATAATTGTTTAATTCCATCATTGTACCTATAAGAAAGGAAGCATTATTAATGGGCACAATATTACCTAGAGGTTTTAGAGAAGAGCCCAAATGGTTATAGAGAAAAATAAAACATGTATGTAATTGTGCACACATGGCTACAACATTTTAATGTAACCCTTAAAACAAAATTATGTATACATAAACAAAGTTATACACAATTATGTCAACATATACAAAATTATGTATACATATACATATTATGCATATGTATACGTATAGATAATTATGTATACATATAATTAATAAAAAAAACTCATTTTAAAAATTACAAAGTACCTAATTGCAAGTGTCAGGAATATGGTCCAGTTCACATGTTTCACTTTTGCATTGGAAAGGATGGACACTGAATCCCTCATGTCCCTGTTATGTCCACCGTTAGCCATGTACATGCATTCTCTTGGACACCTTTCCAAACTTTATGGAACCCTAAAAACTAAATCTTTTAATACATTTGGGGATTATGTAGTTTTGTATACAATGTACATGGCTACATTTATAATTATGCATACAAATAATCATTGAGATAACTAAAGGCCCCAAGCCATATAGAAATAATGCAATCATTGAAGAAAAATCTTGAATGTCATTTGAAAAAATGATGACTAAACAAAGAAAAAAAAAATGTACTTATGTGTGTGTGTGTGTGTGTGTGTGCATAAATGTTGACACACTTCTATGAATAATTCCATCTAAGGTTGCTCAAGAATGAGGCCTCAAATATCAATCCATAGCTCTCTAGTCATGGAGTGCAAATGTGTGAAATGGAGGCCCTTAGATTGACCTAGTTAGTGCCTATGCAAGTACACCATGAAATGAGAGATTCAAATGCATGTAAATGAGATATTTTCTATATGATTGCAATGCATAAAAAGAAATTAATCTAAATGATAACAATGCATGATTAATCTATGAAAGGAGATACAAATGCAAGTTTAATCTATGAAAATAAAGATGAATCTAATCTACATGAATAGCCATGGATGCAAGAAGAAGTAGACAAGAAGAGAGAAGTTGCAATATCCAAGCTCAAGTGCTCAAATCCTCCTCCAAAATTGCTCTCCAAACCTGCAGCATAACAATACTATGAAAAAGATGATATATGAATGATTGATGATTGATTGATTGATGATTATCAAATGAGAAGGAGAGATTTCCTTATATAGGAAAGTGAACGGTTGAGATTAAGAGGCAAAACCCCACCACTTAGGAAGATGTGATGAAAAAGGTTTCTTTATTTAATTTTCATTTAATTTATTTCCTTTTTTCATCAAATAAAGTGCTTTAAGTGGGGATTTTTATTTATTTAATTAAAAGAGAGGTTTTCTTTATAATTATATAAATTAGAAGAATTTTATTTAATTAAATGGGGGAAATTGAATTTAATTAAATAAGAGGAATTTTATTTAATTAAAAGGGAGAAATTTACTTTAATTAAATAAGATAAATTTTATTTAAATAAAATGGAGATTAAATCTTTTAATTAAATAAAAATGATCAAACCTTAGGAAATATTGAAATAATTGAATTAATTACAATTTGATCAAGGAAATTGATTTGAATTGAAAATGTTCCAAACCATTGATTCATAAATTTGATAAATTGATAAAATGATAAATGGGGCCCAAAGTCTAGGCGACCATTTTAGGGTGCATACAGTATGTATGTATGTATGAAGTAACAGATTGCATCATTTTATTGTAACCCTTCATGCATAAAGATAATCAAATAACAACAAAATGAAACCCTCCATGACATATACCAAATAATAAACATTTTAATTAAGTTGAAGGCATTGAGACAGTCATTGTTTAATTCCATCACTGTACATACAAGAAAGGAAGTATGCATTATGTATGTATCTCTATGTATGTATGTGCATTATGTGTATGTCTATATATTTATACGCATAATGTATGTATCTAAAAGTAGGAGATAAAATGAAAGCATGTGATGGAGGAGGTAACTATGATATGACTAAAAAATATTTATTGACATTACATTACTATAATTTATGTGGGCACGTTCAAAGCTTGGCATGAATTATAAGATGAAAGTGATAGATGCAACTGATATAAGGTTATAAAATCAATGAGGTTGCATTTTATGTATTTAGACCCTACAAATAAATATACTTTATAGAAAACAACAAGCTCAGTTTATTTTATTAGACCCTACAAATAAATAATCTTCACACAAAATAGTAAACTTATTTTCTTAGGATGACTGAAAATAGTATATATACAGTCAAAATTTATGCATACGCTAATTGAAAATAATATATATGTCTAAGACCCTAAGATTACATAAACTTCATATAAAACAATAAACTTACAATATATTAATCTATGAAATCATATGAAAAAAATTCAGAATAGTTTACCAACCTAACAAGGTCCCTTTGATGAGGAATGTATGGAAAATTCCTCCTTCACTTTGAACTATACCAAGAATATTCAGAAAAAACAAAGATAGTATTTGTAGTAATGAAAATGAACTTGGAAATTCCCTTTATAAATTCTTCTGAATGTGCAAGATGAATGTATCGATATGTGGTAGTTTAATTACAAATTTGAATATTGGTGGGAAACATTCAATCATTTCATACTTAATTAAGTAATCTGCAATGCAAGGTGAATCATTATTGCTTGTAAACAATCGGTCATCTCATACTGGCACATCCAATTTAATTTTGATATGTGTGAATTTGGTATTATAATTATTTTTATTGTTTGTTTTTGTGTCTATTTGGGAGCCTTACACCAGTTGTTGAAAATGCAGGTACTATTTGCAAATGAAGTTAATGTATGTAGAAGTGCAAATTTTTTTTTGACAAAGTGCATATGATAGCCCATAAAATTCATTTTTGTTTTTTAAATTTTCATTTGAGGAACCAATAACTGCTCACATGTATTTGTAATTTGAGTACATTTGTACTTTTGGACCACTTGCATAAAGTGGTTTTTGTAAACATATAAGTTTTTAAAAATGATTATTTGACTTTATTTGTGCAACTAGGATTGTATGTTAATTACATGGGGACTAGTAATGGTTCAATTTATTTTTTTGTGATCAACTACTTATTCATGAATGAACATGTATTGGGGGTCAAATAATTATTTTTTGGGTAAATTATGTGTGTGTATTGACTTACATGATTATTTGTTTTGGGGGGTCACTATAGCGAAAAGTGAACGATTATTGGACCCTGATTCACTATTGGTCCCTTTCCCCTAACATTATATAAATATTGAGATTTATAAAGATTTTAATATATTTTTAAAATTTGTAAAGATTTTTTATATTTTTTACATTTGTTAATATTATAATAGTATTATATACAATTTTTACCCTTCTTAAGATTACATTGTAATATTAATTTTTTATTTAAATAAAATATAGTACAAATTTATTCAATATGTATTTTAATACATATATATCATTGTTTTAAAAATTACATATTTAAATTCTATATATGATTTTGCATTGTATTATAAAATAAATATTCAACTTAATTAAAATTAAAATTTATATGCTATTTCTAATATATCTATGATATTTCATAAAAAATATTATACTAAAATTATATTAGTTAAGTTTTGGATAAAGGAAAAAGCGGGTTTTGAGGGGAGCCCCAAACCTCCTTACAAAAAGATTACAAAGGATATTCAATAAAAACTACTAAAGCAAAACACTGCTGGAAGAAAGAAAACCAATAGGACCAAACCAACAACAGAACATGCAATAAAGACAACACCAACAACCAAAAACTGAAAGAAGAACAAAAAAGAAGATAGGTCAAGCACTAGGCTAGATTATTCAGTAGTGCCAACTTCCTCTTCAATGACAGTTTCATCATTTGTGATCTCCTTGAGGGCCTAAGGAATCTTCAGGATGGGTGCCTTCTTCAGACTAGCATGAGTTTGTTAGTTATAACTGAGAGGGGGGTGAATTAGTGGCCTCAAAAATATTCCAATAATCAACCCAAAAACTTAGTACCACAATATTAAGCCTCTATTTATCTTCAGTCCTATAAGATGAATGCCTAGAAATACTTATATCAAATTACTACTGCTCGAAATGCTTTGTAAAACCTTCTACAGTATGTTTACCGAATAGCAGTCTGCTAATTTACCAAAAGACAGTAAATTATCTAGAGTATACCAATAAATCCAATTAAGTTAAGTGTAATGCAAAACACTAAAGTAATGACTCATAAACACATTGACACGTGGATTTTTAACATGGAAATCCTATTAAGGGAAAACCACTTGGGACCGGTAACCCAAAATTTTCACTCTTATGAAGTGATCACAGTGAAGATCCAACCTTGTTAAAGGTTACCAACACACTGTTAGGTGTGACCTTGTTAGAGGATTTAAAAGTTTAGTCTGTCACTTGATATCAGGCATCTCTATGCTACCATCCTTGATCAAACACTCACTTGTTCTGTTAATAGGTATTTGGCATCTCATGTTATCTTCATGATCAAACTTTTTGATACTCCTTGGGATGTATCTCAATATAGAAAGGATCTTTAAATCCTGCTCGGTTAAGAGACTTTCTAAATCAATGGTTAAACTAAAAAAGTATAATCTGTTCACATATAAAACTTATACTTGTAGATTTTCAAATCTATTATAATCTCATAAAACTATTCTGATCAATATATCTTCTTTTATACCTTTGCTCCACTTTGATTATGCTCGGTGATGTTGTTCTTTGTTTCTCGGTGTTCGCAAAAAACTTTAGCTCTTTCCTCAACTTGTTGATCCAGACTGTATGAAGTTGCTCTTCATCAGTTTTTTTTTGGCATCCTCTTTCATTCATTCACCCACCACACTAATTCGTAATGAATTGAGTTGTCTCTTTATAGACATGATATCACCATTGTTAGTTTCTTCATCTTCTTGATCTTGGCCTGATCCACAATTCTCGCCAATTAGATTTAAAGCAAAACTCCTATTTTATCTTGTTGAGATCTTGTCAACTAGACAAAACAACTTTAAATCCATTACTTATCTTTGGCTTTATCTTGTCAATGAAAACAAAGATCACTACCAGTTAAGTCTATATTTAGCTCTGCTAGCTAGATATTATGTCATTTATGAACTCAAGTTGATTTTGATGTTTAACTCTTTGATAGCATTGGTCAACACTCTAGTTCTCCTTGGGCTTCTCCATCGGTTTACACTATGTTTCTGGTCGTCAGTTATGCTTGTGATTCTTCTCATCGGTGTTCTTGCTCAGGAATCACTATGACTTGACTTTTGGTGATCTCTATCCATCAGTGTCCACTGACCATCAGTGTTTGAAGTCATAATGTGAATGCTTGTATTTTATGCATTACTGAAAGCATAATATTTTTCTCTTTGATTCTCTGAAGTCTTTGACACTTTGATTATAACCGATTAGATTATATCAAGTTGACATCAATGACAATATAATCCATTAACTGATTTAATGTCTTGCATTATCCTTCTGCATTTTGGTGATCAACTTAACATCTTCAAACATTCAATCAGTTACATGTCATCAATCTCTCCCTTTGGCATTGATGGCAACATACTACATTATCATACTATACTATCACTAATACTATATGAAATATATAGTTTTATCAAGCTTTCCTAATGCAACTATTACAAATGTCTGGCTCTCGATAAGCTCAAAAATAGCTCAAATTTGTTTCTTGTAGAGTGGCTGTCTTCAATCTTTGATCCCTTCAATTGATAGATGTATCATCTGATATCTCTATTTTGATATGTTCTCTTCCTTGACTATTTCTCTTCTTGATAATCTCTTTTTCCTTTGATAGAAATCTTTCTCTTTGTCTGAACACTCTCCCTTCATTACTTCTCTCCCTTAGATGGATATTTCATATGTAATCAATTTCTGTCCCTTAGAATATTGATTAACTCTTCCTTCTGATTCTCTGGAACTTCTCTTCATGGATAATGATATAATCTCTCCCTTTATCATATCTCTCCTTTATGTGATATGGAATCATCTCTCCTTTTGATGATGAGATTGTGTGTAAGAAAATACACCATGAAATTAAGATTGAGAACAACAATTCTATGGAAAGATATAATAAAATAATCTAAGAATTGAAGCTAAAATCTATATCATCTCATAGTTCTCTATCCAAGCTTTGTTAAGAGAGCTCTCAGGCTTGATCTCTCTCAAGAACAATCCTAGAACGAGATATGAATGAAAAATGAATGCTTAAATCTAGCTAGAATTCTCAAAATGCTCAAAATGCTCCAAGATATGTGAGAAAATAACAAATGCTCCTAAACATGATATACTAAAATGCTATGCAAATGCTAAAATTCTCTCAAAATCTCTCCAATGCTATCAAATACTCTCAATATGCCTATAGTAAGGATGTTTTTTCTCTTGAGATTCTTGGATCCCAAACACAAAGGAAATGGCTTGTATTTATAGCATTTTCCCAAGGGTAGGGGGTAGAGTGAGTTAATCATGATCAAAATTTTGGTTAAGTCAAAATCTTTGAGGTGTTCTCAAATGGAGGGAAAGTTGGTTGGTTGTCTCAAAGATATTAGGAATTAAATAACTCCATTATTTAATTAAATTAGCCATGGAAGGGTGGTTGGGTTGGATTTAATCTTTTTGATTTGAACTATACAATTGAAAAATCAATTGCATAATTTGATTAATCCCTTTAGGCTTGAATTTAATTATTTGATTTCATGATTATTTGATCTTTTAATTTGATTTGAATTTTGTCCATTTGATTTGATCCATTTGTTTTGCATTGAGATGACTTTTTAAGGCATTTGGCTGAGATTTATAGTTTGGAATGCTTGAGATACACTTGGTCAAGTTTAGGTGTCTAAAAATTCCCCTCTTTGAATTGATGTGCAAAGCGCATTGATTCAAAGAAAGCTTGATTGTCCTGATCATTGATTCAATGCTGGTGAGCTGATTGACTAATATGAAAACCTGATATGAAATCCTGATATGAAACCCTGATATGATGCTCTGACATGAAGCCCTGATATGAAACCCTAATATGAAACCCTGATATGATGCTCTAATATGAAACCCTAGTATGAAACCCTGATATGATGTTCTGATATGAAACTTTGATATGAAAATGCTGATATGATGCTCTAATATGAAATTTTGATATGAAAATATGATATGAAACTCTGATTGATAAATTTTGAAATTTTAATGCCCCAGATTTGATACAAGATATGATGTAGAATCCCAGTTAGATGATATGATGATGCCCCCTTAGAAATGAAATCATTTTGATTGTACGTAAAAGTTTTTGATGAACAATGCTGATAGGATAGATCCAAGATGATTGCATTTTTGATAAACAATGATGTGGAAAGATGTCGAACAAATGCCCTAGTATGTAAAATATGTAGATTAGGTTTGACTAGGTCAAAAATCTCATGAAATAGGTTAAAATAGCTTAAATAGGTTGAAAACCCCAAATTTACTATTCATTTTCACTTTTTACTATTGAGATTTTGCTCTGAGCCTCTAATGATTGACAGTGATGGTGGTCCCCATTCGAGAGCACAGATTTGAGCAAGCGCATAGATATCATAGACCTCTTGACTATGGGCCTCCGGCGAGTGGTTTGAACTCCCTTAGTGCATTTATTGCTCATAAAATAGCATTTAATACATCTTTTTATTGCTTTGTAGGAAATTTTTAGCAAAATGCCGCATAGGATAGGTAAAATGCCATGTAGGGTAGGGAAAAGCCGCATCCACGCTGTGAAAAGTCGTGTATGCGCAATCCTTAGCCGTGTAGGAGCTAGGTTAAAATTGTCACCCAAATAGTAACGTGCCACTGGAAAAACCCTAGTTTTTAAAGGTCGCGTATGAGGTGTGAAAAGCTGCGTAGGCGTGTAAAAGACTGCCTAATTGCTTAAGTGCCACCTCTGAGTGGTAAAGAGCCACTTTTAAATTTTTAAAATCTACGGGGCTTAAAAAGCCGCGTACACTAAGTTAAGTGCTGCCTACCATAAATTGGAAATTTGATATAGGAAATAGATGAACTCAGTTCGATTGACCATCCAGATGACCCAATTAGATTCCAAGCTAGAAAATGTTCATCCAGAATGTCACGTAGTGTTTAGGATATTAGAAAATTCATAATGATGAATGTTTGATAGGTCAATCAGATATGATTAAAATGATTACGAATTGTCCTTATGTCTCACGATGTAGAGGTTAGGAGCAATAAGTTGATACACTCAAGTAAGAGCAAAGATAGATTTAATATTTTGTGATTGACTTAGAATGGTTCACCAAGAGAAAAACTAACATGATGCACTTTGTTTCAAAATGTAGGAGAATTACCACAAGTTGCAGGTACAAGGTGTAGCATTATAGATTTTTTATTTAGTAGATGAGCTTACACCTCCTGAGCGGTGTACAATTGAGACATGTGGACTCAGTTTCCTTTTAGATCTCCCTTGATTTCAGTTGAACCGATGTTTGTTGATAGCTATGGTAGAGTGATGGCACTCTGACCATAATACATTTCATTTACCTCTAGGTGAGATGACTATTACGCCAGAGGATGTATATAGATTATTGAGGATCCTGACTCATGGAGAGCGGGTGTATTATGATTCAGTGTATGATAATAGTGTATGCAGATGAGTGTTTGGAGATAACACCATTGCTGATGATTGCATTACTTGGGCACAGTTTGCCTCATTTCCCACTTTACCAGTGTTATTAGGAGCTATGATTAGGGGATTACTTTTACTAGATAGGAGAGGTTATGGTTTTGTGATCGGATGGGGCCAGATTTTAGAGGAACTGATTACATATCCACAGAGATTGGATTGGGGTTCTTGTGTTTTGGCACAATCGTATCATGATCTTAACAAGATTGTGTATCGACGTAGTGCAGCTATTTTTGCAGGTGCAGTATTGTTACAGTTATGGACTTGGGAGCATCTGCCTATTACGAGGCGAGTCTCAGCCCGAGTTTAGGGTTGTGGTTATCCTTATGCTTTTCTATATGATGGCATGGTTGTCCAGCATCATCTAGGCAAGGTCAATTTTTGGAGATGTACCATTGATGATATTGATCAGGTAGTTTAGAGGCCATATTTGCAGTGTGAGAGGTGGTAGGAGGATGATGATGAGTTACCTTATATGTTTTCACCTCGATGGATGATAGGCCGATCATCATTGGTGATTGAGAGATTTTTTTGTGGGAGAGTACTCTGTCAGTTTGGTAGGATGCAAGATATGCCACAGGGTATGGCACTTTATGCCAGAGTACAGGCTGAGAGATTGATGTGGGGAGCATAGGTTGACTACCAGTCAACTTGTTTGCAGATAGATCAGCTTGGATACGGTGTTTGGGATATGATGCCATAGGTGGCAGATGCAGGGATGTTGGCTAAGTATCATGAGTGGTTCTTGTGACATCGGTTCATGTGATTCACTGATCCAGTAGAGTCCATTCCTGATGTTGATGAGCTCTCTGATGATGATGGAGATGATGGTAATGATGGGAATGGTGGTGATAGACCACATAGGTGCAAAGTTTAGAGAGTACCTAGGGCACCTCAGGTACAGAGAGGAGCTAGACCTTGGATGAGAGGTGGTCATGTGAGAGGCCGAGGTGGAGGATTCATACAGCTTAGGCAGAGACAAGCATAGGTAGCTCAGGGTTAGGATCCTTTGAGATTTGATGCAGATTGGGCCAGACACATGCATAGACGTGTCCAAGTGGCCAGACAGGTTCCAATTTAGGGATAGATACCATAGGTGGATCCACAGGTCAGTACAACATAGGTGATACCTCAGGTACCCTTAGCACCTCAGGCACCACAAGCTCCTACAGCATCACAGGAACCTCCAGTTCCTCTTGTTACAGATGATATAGTGCAAGATGTTCAGGGTTTACAGGCAGGGATGACTATAGTGACAGCAAGATTGGTTCATGTTATGACTATGTTGCAATAGTTTCTGGCTACTCTAGCTCAGTTACCTACTAGTGCGAGCATGAGTCAGGAACCTCCTAGTGCATAGGATAGAGTAGGTGACAGAGATCCTGATGGTGCAGGGGGTTTAGGCACAGGTTTAGCTGGAGATGGATCAGGTGCCCCTATTGGGTCATGAGATAGATCTTGACCCATGATATCTAGCATTGATGATGTATCATATGTATTTTTGATCAGGACTTTGATGTATGGACCATTGTATTGATGTACCTTTGATGTACTGATTTATGTTATAGACATTGATGATGGACATTTATCTATGATGATCTTTGATTCCTCCTTTGATGATGTTATGAGATTTTCCTTTTATGCATATCTACATGTTTCTATGATGCATTTAATTCTATTGTGCTATGGATGCAAATGTCTTAGAGTAGGACATAGATAAATGGATGCAAATGTAACTTTTATCTCTATATGTTTTTCTAATTTAACCATGTATAGATTATACAATTCAATGAAAGCAATACTTAGTGCTAAGATAAATGAAAAGCAACTATCTTTTTGTTTTTGGATGTATGCAATTTAACTTATGATATGTAGTTCTAAATGATGATATGGAAAATGAATAATGATTAATGTTTCTTTTTCTTATTTTTCTCTTGGCATGAATATGTAATGAATAATAACTAATTATGATGAATGCAAAATAAAATCTCATTTTGAATGACTTGAAACCATTAAATTGATGGTGTTGTCAACTTTTATCCCCCCTGGAACTTGGAAAATTGCTAGAAAGACAAGCCATTTGAGAACTAAGCTTTGGAGAATGCATTTAAGCTAAAAAGAAACATGCAACTAATCTAACATGAAGATGCAATTAATCTAATGTGAAAATGCAATTAATCTAACATTAAAAATGCAATTAATCTAACATGAATGCAACTAATTGTCCTTGAGGTTTATGAAAAAAATGTAAACTGAGATATATTTTCATCATAGAGCATTGTGGAACTAGGAGTCGATACAATCCTTACTGGTGCCACTTGCGACCATAAGAATATGAATATGACTATCCCTCATGTGGTAACCCCTTCTACAAAACCAAGTACAACCCTCACTAGTTGGATGACCAACTATTGGAGTATGAATATCAGTTTAAATGGATTCAATGTTGCAAGTGGATGTTGGTATTAAGATATGGAAAATCTAAATAACCAAGGTATCCTTTTGTGTAAACAAACAAAGGTTAACCCTCCATCCCATATGAATCTCCTCTATGGTTCTTTGATGACCATGTCCTTAGATGAATTCACATGAGTTAAAGAATCTTCCTCAAAATAGTCACTCAGAAGATTAAGAAAACATCATGTCTCTTATCATTGCCAATCTAGTCGAAACATCATTGATTAACTACAAAGAACATGACTCAAAAAATTCAATGAAAAACTCATCAAAAATTCCAGGTGTTTGTGAAATGTATCAAAATTTTCAAATAAGAATTCCAAACAATCTGATCATTTAGGGTGTGTCAATTTTTAATCCTGATAAAATAAGGCAATGAGATTCAAGGATCATGTTATGTGATCAAATTGTTTAGGGTTGAACAATGATATTCATCAAAGGTTCCAAAATGTCTCTCCTGAATCTGAAAATCTTCTTTCGATGTGTGACCAAAATGTTGCACTATTGAATCTGGTTAGTACCAAAATCTATGATGTGTGCCCCCAAGTGATAAATGTGATCAAAGTGAAACTTAGGGAAACTGAACCTAGAATGTGACAAAATGCAGCTCTAAGACTTTATTAGGGCAATTCACAAATGACGGATGCAATGAGGATATGGACAAGTGAGATGAGGAAACCGCAATATGTACAAATGCAACTAGGAAACACCTAAGGGACAAAAGACACCTGTTTCCAGGTTTTCACCTCTTGGGATTATTCTCTTTTTCTCCTTTTTTCTTTTTTTGCTACCAGGGTGCCTATTGCTAGGTTTTCACAAAGGTACTTTTTTTTCTCTTTTTCAAATGTTTTTGGCTTTTTGAATTTTTTGATTTTTTTGGTATTTTTTATCTTTTCTCCTTTTTTTTGGTATTTTGAATTTTTCCCATGTACAAGGGTGATGCTTGACTCATCTGATACTCTCAACTTATACTCTTTATTTTGATACTCTTTTCACTGAATCAGGTGTGGAACCTCTTAAGATGAATGCTATTGATAGGTTCTAGCAATTCATCACCGTCACAATCAGCCAATTTGTAGGTTCCCATTCCAAATGTAGAAACAATGACAAAAGGACCAAGCCAATTTGCTTCCCACTTCCCTTTCTTTTCTCTATCAGCTTGATTTTTTGGATTTTCTCTCAATACTAGATCCCCTATTTGAGAGTTTCTTGGCTTGATATTCTTGTTATAGTTCCTAGAAATTTGATTATGATACACTTTCAAATGATCATAGGCTTGAGTTTGATGTTCCTCCAACAATTCCAAATGTTGAAGGTGGGCAACTCTATAATCCTCATCCATTATTAATCCATGCAATGAAACTCTGAGGGATGGTATTTCAACTTCTAAAGGAAGAACAGCTTCGGCCCCATAAACCAAAGAAAAAGGTGTAG
>MU227567.1:303730-330665 GCA_018584345.1 Thuja plicata
TATTAGGAATTAAATAACTCCATTTAATTAAATTAGCCATGGAAGGGTGATTGGGTTGGATTTAATCTTTTTGATTTGAACTATACAATTGAAAAATCAATTGCATAATTTGATTAATCCCTTTAGGTTTGAATTTAATTATTTGAGCTTTTAATTTGATTTGAATTTTGTCCATTTGATTTGATCCATTTGTTTTTCATTGAGATGACTTTTTAAGGCATTTGGCTGATATTTATAGTTTGGAATGCTTGAGATACACCTGGTCAATTTTAGGTGTCTACAGAGATCATCTCTCCCTTTGTTATGATAAAGAAAATTTCTCCCTGATGATAATGAGAACATCTCTCCCTTTGAAAAAAATTCCAAAAAAAAAAACTTCTCCTTGTTTTATCATCTATGTCATGTTTCATTCCTTTGCATAATATATTCCTTGAATTTCCCTATCCATTAGCAATACAAAGTTTTGATTTTCACTGCAGATATGTACCTTCCAATGCATAGATGTATATGTTGTTGTCCATCTTAGTGTTTGCATCAACATGACTGATCTTTAGATTTAGTATAGTTTGATGCAACCTTCTAGTCAGATTACTAACCAATAGACAAGGGTTGAACCCCTAGTCTTAGTCTCAGGTACTCAAATGTATTATTCGGTAATGGATTGGTGAATATATCAACTAACTATTCCTTTGATTGAACATATTCTAGTGTCACTTCCTTTTATTGCACTTGTTCTCTTAGATAGTGATACTTTATAGCAATATGCTTATTCTTAGCATGCATGACTGGATTCTTAGAAATGTTAATTGCACTGGCATTATCACAATAGATAATTACTGGTTCAAGAATCTTCATATTCATACCTTCCAACAATTTTTTGATCCATGCAATATTGGAGCAATTTGCAGCAGCAGCCACATACTCTTCTTCTATAGTTGACTAAGAGATGCATCCTTGCTTCTTACTTATCAATGTGACAAGTTTTTCACCCATGAAGAATGTTCCTCCAGTTGTTCTCTTTCGGTCATCAATGTTTCCATCCCAATCAACATTTGTATAAACTTGTGGCTCAAATTTTCCTTCTCTTTTGTACCATAGGCCATAGTCCTCAGTGTTCTTCAGATATCTCAAAATTCTCTTGATAGAAGTCATATGTGATTCTTTGGGATTAGCAAAGAATCTTGCAACTATTCCAACTGTGTGTGCTATATCTGGTCTAGTATGAACAACATACATCAATTTTCCAATCATTGATCTATATAAGGTCTGATTTACCTTGTTGGATTTGTCTTCTTTTTTTAGCTTACATCTGGTAGCCATAGGTGTTCTAACTGGTTTGAAATCTTCCATCTTGAATATATTTAGCACTTCCTTGATGTATTTAGATGGAGTGATGTATATGTCTGTATCTTGTTGAAGAATATATAGACCAAGAAAGAATTTGATCTCCCCAAACATAGACATTTCAAATTCCTTTCTCATTTCATTAGCAAAATATTTGCATAATAATTCATTCCCCCCAAAAATGATATCATCAAAAAAAATTTCAGCAATTATAATATTACCATTGGTATCTTATTTTAAGTAGAGATTGCTATTTTCACTTGTTCTAAAAAATTTTATGCTAATGAGATATGAGTGAAGTCTTTCATACCAGGCTCTCGGTGCTTGTTTCAAACCATACAAGGCTTTATGTAGTCTACATACCATGTTTCTTTTGTCTGGATGAACAAACCCTTCTGGTTGTTCAATGTATATCTCTTCTTCTAGTATTTCATTTAGGAATGTAGATTTGACATCCATTTGGTATACCTTAAATCCTTTAAATGCAGCATAAGAAAGTAAGATTCTAACTCCTTCTAGTCTGGCAATGGGTGCAAAGTTTTTTCCATAATTAATACCTTCTTCTTGTGCATATCCCTTGCATACTAATCTTGCTTTACTTATAGTGACTTCTCCATTCTCATTCAGCTTGTTTCTAAATATCCATTTGGTACCGATGACATTCTTATCATCTGGTCTTGGTACTACTGTCCATGTATTGTTCTTCTCAATCTGTTCTATTTCCTCATTCATAGCACTGACCCATTCTTCATTCTCAAGTGCATTGTTAACAGATTTAGGCTCAAAATCATAAAGTAAACATTTGGTGTTAAGATATTTACTTCTTGTTCTTATTCCAGCCTTCTTATCTCCTATTATTTGATTCTATGGATGATGTCTTCTGACATACTTGGAAATTTTCAGTTTAGCTCTTTGTTCATCATTCTGATCATCTTCTTCACCTTCATTTTCATCTCCATTGTTTGAAACATAATCTTGAGGATTATCTTGATTGTTGGTAATTGCAGCCTAATGCTTGAGTGCAATGTTCTGATGCTCAAGAGAGACACACTATTTCTCGGGTAGAGTGTCAGGTTCTATATAAACAAACCTGATGTAGTCCTCTGGTTCTTTTTTTTCTTTCCTTATCATTATTTTCTACATTTTCACTTTCAATTATTTTTTTAGATGACTTGTTAAGACATTTATAAGCCTTTCTTGTGGTTGAGTACCCTAGAAAGATACCTTCTTCACTTTTGCAATCAATTTTTCCATTTCTATCATCCTTCAATATGTAACATTGACTACCAAAGATTTTGAAGTAACTTACATTGGGTGTATGACCATACTAAAGATCATAGGGTGTCTTCTTTGTGTCCTTCAATTTTACTCTATTTAATGTGTAGACATCAGTGCTGAAAACTTCCCTCCAAAAATTTTGAGTGATGCTTTTCTTAAACATCAATGTTCTTGCACAGTCAACAATTGATTTGTTTCTCCTTTCAGCAATTTCTTTTTGTTGTGGTGTTCTCGGTGTAGAAACCTGTCTTTTAATTCCATGCTCATTGCAATGGTCAGTGAATTATTCTAAAGTAAATTCCCCTCCTCTATTTAACCTTAAGCATTTCAACTTATTTTCACTTTGTTTTTCTACCATTGCTTTATACCATTTAAACATCTTAAATTCTTATGATTTATCTGTTAAAAACATGAATGTCATCATTCTAGAAAAATCATCAACAAAGAGAATAAAATACCTATCTCCATAGTAGCTCTTTGTCCTCATGGGTCCACAAAGATCTGTATGGACTAATTCTATAATTTTAGTAGATGTATGGGTTTTTCTCTTGAACCTAGACTTTTTCATCTTACCTTTTTGACAATTCTTGCACATGATATGCTCGAGCTTAGTCATGCTCGGTAAGCCTTTGACATTCCTTTTGTTTCTTATCTTTATCATGTTGTCAAAGTTCACATGACACAATCTTTTGTGCCACTACCATATGTCTTCATTTCTAGCCATTAAACAAGTGGTTTTAGTCTCATCAAGATATAAAAGGTTACCTTTTGTCTGCTCACTAGTACCAATCAATCTTCCTAATTCATTATAGATCTTTGCCTTCTTATTTTCAAATGCTACTCTGTGACCTAAATTGTTTAGCTGTGAAACACTTAAAAAATTATAATTCAATCCTTTTACCCAGTAGGAATTTTCACATTTTATCAGTTTATTCAACATTATGGCTCCTTTACCTTCAACTAGACAAGGTGTATCATTTCTCATTCTCAGTGAACCACCATTATAATATTCAAAAGTCTCAAAATTTTGTTTATCATCAGTCATATGGTGAGTGCAGCCACTATCTATGATCCGGACATCATTTTTACTAACCTTAGATATGAGTGGAGTTTCTACATACCTTTCTTCATCCTCATCTGAATCATCCTTCATGGCTATAAATACCATCTCAATGTTTTCTTCTGATACGGTGTCGGTTTCATCAGCTCTATTCTCAGATAGGTAACAAGCTTTCTTTCCTTTGTCCTTGTAGTCTCGGGTATCTCTCTTGTCAGATTGTCTATTGCTCTGGTAATCTCTATTTTCACCTTTATAAAACTTATTCTCATATGATCTATCATTTCCTTTGTCATATTTTCTTTAGTTTGGGCATCTACCTTTTCCTCTCTGCAATCTTCTGGCCATAAGTGCTTCAATTTCATCAATTCCTTGATCCTCATTATCACTGTCACTATCATTTCTAACAGCATGTCTATGACTTTAGTTACTTATCTTTAGAGAATATTTGAATGTAGATTCTATAGATGGTAAGATGCTATTATCAAAGTTGTTCATCTCAAACGAAATTAGTCTACCAATCAAACAATCTAGAGTAACTGTATTGTTTGCAACTGCTCTCATTTCTTGAATAGAAGAAACTCTAATAGCATAAATAGGAAATAAGGTTCTTAAGATATTTCTTACCATTGTCTCCTCTTCAAGTACACCTCCAAATCCTCGGATAGCATTTACTACCACTTTGATTCTGCAACTATACTGAGTAATGTTTTCTCCTTCTTTCATCCTTAAGTCATCAAACCTCCCTCTTAGGATTTTTTCCTTTGCTCTTAATACATTAGCATCTCCTCAATGTACAAGCTTCAACTTATCCCACTTTTCTTTGTGGAGGTACAGGTTTTGACATCTTTAAACTCAGCATTGGAGAGTGATGATGCAAGTTCTATCATCATGCAATTATGCTCATGTTTGAATCTTAATTTCTCAAGAGTGTGAGGTCTTGTAGGAAACATAGATTTAGTATCTAAGTATTGAACAATATCATTTCCAATACCTGATAGGTGGAGTCTTATTCTACTTTTCCATGATGCAAATTTGTCTTTATTCAACTTGAGCACATCTCATCTATTCATCTTGTGATATTTTGATTGAGTTGTTAAACTCCCTTTCTAAGCACACAAGCTCTTATACCAATTGTTAGTAATAACTGAGAGGGGGGGTGAATCAGTGGCCTCAAAAATATTCTAATAATCAACCCAAAAAATTAGTACCACAATATTAAGCCTCTAGTTATCTTCAGTCCTATAAGATGAATTCCTCCAAATACTTATATCAAATTACTACTGCTCAGAATGATTTGTAAAACCTTCTACTGTATGTTTACCGAATAGCAGTCTGTTAATTTATGGAAAGATAGTAAATTATCTAGAGTATACCAATCAATCCAATTAAGTTGAGAGTAATGCAAAACACTAAAGTAATGACTCATAAACACATTGACACGTGGATTTTTAATGTGGAAACCTTGTTAAGGTAAAAACCACTTGGGACCGATAACCCAAAATTTTCACTCTTCTTAAGTGAGCTCGGTGAAGAGCCAACCGTGTTAAAGGTTACCAACACACTGTTAGGTGTGACCTTGTTAGAGAATTTAAAAGTTTATTCTGTCACTTGATATCGGACATCTTTATGCTACCATCCTTGATCAAACACTCACTTGGCCTGTCAATAGGTATCTGGCATCCCATGCTATCTTCACGATCAAAATTTTTGATACTCCTTGGGATGTATCTCAATCTAGAAAGGATCTTTAAATCCCACTTGGTTAAGAGACTTTCTGAATCAATGGTTAAATTGAAACAGTATGATCTGTTCACATATACAACTTATAATTATAGATTTTTAGATCTATTGTAATCTCATAATACTATTCTAATCAATATATCTCAGTTTATACCTTTGCTCCAGTTTGATTCTTCTTGGTGATGTTGTTCTCTATTGCTCGATGTCCGCAAAAAAAATTAGCTCTTTCCTCAACTTGTTGATTAGGACTGTATGAAGTTTCTCTTCATCATTTTCTCATCTGCATCCTCTTTCATTCATTCACCCACCACACTAATTCATAATGAATTGAGTTTTATCTTTATAGAAATGATATCACCATTGTTAGGTTCTTGATCTTCTTGATCTTTGTGTGATCCATAATTCTTTCCAATTAGATTTAAAGAAAAACTCATGTTTTATCTCACTGATATCTTCTTGCCAACTGGAAAAAACAACTTTAAATCCATTACTTATCTCTAGCTTTATCTTGTTGATGAAAAAAAAGATCACTACCAGTTAATTCTATATTTATCTTTGCCAGCTAGATATTTTGTTTTTTCTGAACTCAAGTTAATTTTTGTGTTTAACTCTTTGATAGCATCGGTCAACACTCCAGTTCTCCTTGGGCTTCTCCATCGGTTTACACTATGTTTCTGGTCGTTGGTTATGCTAGTGATTCTGCTTGTCGGTAACGCTCGTCAATGTTCTTGTTCGGGCATCACTATGACTTTACTTTTGGTGATCTCTGTCTGTCAGTGTCCACTCACTGTTAGTGTCCACTGACTGTCAGTGTTTGAAGTCATAATATGAATGCTTGTTTTTTATGCATTACTAAAAGCATAATATTTTTCTCTTTGATTCTCTTAAGTCTTTGACACTTTGATTATAACTGATTAGATTATATCAAGTTGACATTAATGAAAATACAATCCATTAACTGATTTAATGTCTTTAATTATCCTTCTGCATTTTGGTGATCAACTTAACATCTTAAAACATTTAATAAGTTACATGTCATCAGAGTTAACTTCCCAGGAATTATACTATATTAGTTAAGTTAATTATAAATATAATTTATAATAGTTAAATTATAAATTAATATAAGTTATATTTGATGATCATATTTTTATTTATTAAATATGTACTGTTGGTCCAACTAAGAGGGAAGTAGGGTGAATTAGACAAATCTAAACTTTAAACACTTAAAATTGAACTCTCTGAATCACTTGGTAATTCTGAATATAGTAAATAACCAATTCACCAAATAACTCAATAATATAAGAAACAATACATCTCATATATGTAAATCAATCACTCAAACTTAGCAACATCATATTAACTCAATTAACATCAGATTTAGCTCGGTTGACACTAGATTTAAAGAGGAAACCCAATTTGGGAAAAAACTCTATGGAAATTATTACCCATAATAAAAATGTACCCTTCTGAAGTACACTCAGTTAAGAACTTATCCTGTTAAAGATTATAAACACATTTGCTAAATGTGACCTTATTAGGGGATTTACTTTAGATCTATTAAGATCTTCACCCTATTAGGAGTGGCCTTGTTAGAGGTCTTTAAACACTCTTTTAGAATGTCACCTAAGTCTAGGTTTTACAAATAGGATTGTTAAATCCACTCGGTTAAGAGATTTATATGTTACAAATATTAATAAGCAACAATAAAATTTGATCTGTAAATATAGAAACTACCTTTGCTTATGTCAGACCCTTTATGCTCAATTGAATATTGGCATCACATACTCCATTGATCTCTTTCTTAGACTTAGATTCTGCAATCTTTGTTTCTATGTTCTGCTCGGTAAATGTTGTTCTTCAGCTTCTTATTCTTATCTGTTTAATTCACTAGCAAAATTTCTCTCTATGTATTTCTAATTATTTATATAGACATGCTTTTGCCTCTTAATCTCCTTAATTTTATTTTCCTTTATTTGCGCTCATTCTTTCAATTATCTTCTTCATATTTCACAACTTGATAAACCATCTCACTTTTACCTCAAAACTTGAACTTTTCTTGGAAATCTTCACAATTCTATTTAACCGCTTGACCTTCATCTTAGATCTTCTCATTGAATTTTACCATTCTTAGATCTTGTCACAAACATCATTTAATTCATTTCCTCATCCATCTAATCATCACTTTGCATTAAATTTGATCTTATCATAATTTATAATCAGTATCCTATACTCGGTAAAACTTGCTTTGCAACTCAGTAAGTGACTTCATTCACTACTTGGTGTCTAACTCATCTTTGATGCTCGGTGCTTGACTTTCACTCAGTGCTTGGTAACTTTTGACTAAATCACATAACATTCTACCAACTGACTTAGTCTATCTCAGTAAAGTAACTCTTTCAGTCATTACTTTAACTCATTGCAGTTTTTGACTTGATCAATCAATTGTATTGTTTTGATAAAATCAAATATATAGTAGAAAAAACTATATCATCATTTCATTATCATAGTTTGATTTTTATTTTTCACCCATTTAAATTCTCCTCTTAAGGTATGGTAACATAATAAAAATTAATTAATCAATTGCTTGACATCAATGACAAAGCAATAACTGATCTAACCATTTCTATAATCATGATACTCAGTATCACTCAACCTTCATCATCTCCATTATATATTCTTCAGTTAATCAACAATCTCCCTATTTGGCATTGATGGAAACCATTATAACAGTGTTATAGCAATTGATGGCATCTCTCAAATACATAATTGTGTTGGAATAATGGAAGGGTGTGTAGTGAGAGGGGAGGGGTGAATCAATACCCTTAAAAAAATTTACAAATTAAACCTTAGTACTCTTTACTTGCATAACTGACCATTGTAGCTTTTCTACTTCATGCATGCAATATCATAGCATAAATGTAAATGCATGTAAACAAACATTGAAACATTCATGAAACTCATTTATACATGACAAAAGTATTTGATAATGCAGAAACCCTTGTTAGAAAGTAAAAACTATGGTGGGGATGAAACCCACAAAGCTTTAGGTTCCTGTTAGGGCTGCAAGTTGTGATCACTTTTGATGATCTTACCCTGTTAGTAGTAACATGTCAAACTTGTTAATCCTAATCGGTTAAGATATTTTAGCAACACTATGTATGTGTGCACTCGGTTAAGAGATTTACATAAAGACTGTTAAGTCCACCTTTGTGAAAGGATTTTTCTGTTTGCTACAATTGTTAGAGAGTAAAAAAATATATGACCTGATTGCTGCAATCTCAAATTGTTTATTACAGATTCATTAAGTTCACAAAATATATATCACCTATTGTGATGGATAATACCAATGTTCTTCTCGGTAGCCTGGTATGTAGTTCTTGCTAAACTAAATTCTTCTTTATCTGTCCTTATGTATGAAAATTTCTGTCTGATCCATAGATTTCCTTGGCGGATACAATCATCATGTTCTTGATTGATTATTACATCTATATATACAATATTTTGACCTTATTAGGTTTCACACTTTTCTTGAAAAAATCTAAGATCAAAGGTTTACAACTTGACCTTGATCTCCTAGTTTGCATGAATACAATCAGTTAATTAATTACATCCATAGTTAATGCTTTTCTTGATCCATAAGAAATGGTTATCCAACTAAGCAAAAATATATTTTAAATATTAAAGTGCTTTAGTTGACATGTAGTTTAGATCCACTTTCTTCGATGAAATGTTGTCTCTCGGTGTAGACTAGTGCTTGGTGATGTCTTTGGTTAATATACTACTCAGTGAATAAGCTATCACTTGGTGATCACTGTGCTCGGTGAATGTTTTCACTTGGTGAGTGTTGTCGCTTGGTGATCATGACCGACCAACCAAAACTGTCTTCTTGTATACCAATGATAACTTCTGATCCTTTATGGATTATCAAATTTTACTCCCTCTGAGTTGATATTTCTGTTTCCACTTTGATCTCTGATTTGAATCTCCCTCTTGGATAAATATTTTATTTTTATAACATACATTTTGAATCTCCTTCATGAGTAAATATTAGCAATTCATTCTCTCTCAATATCCATATCTCCCTTAAGGATAAACGTCATCAATTCATTCTCTCCCTCTTTAAAAATAATTCTAAAAACTCATACTCCTAAAAAATTTCTCTAGTAGTGGATTATACCTGACATGTACTCATAAAACATTACATACAAAAATATTTTCACAACTTCAGGAATCACCTAAAGTGTGTCATACTAACATCAATTCAGAAATATATATTATAATGAAATATAGAATTTATGGAGCAAGCCTCATTCTCTTTTAGTGAACATTGGATAGGGGAAGAACCCCTAATTTAACTCTGAGATACCCAAAATCATCCTTAGGTAGTGGCTTTGTAAAGATATCAGCCAATTATTCCTTTGAATTCACATATTCCAATCTCACATTCTTCTCTTGAACTTTTTCTCTTGAGTAGTGATACTTGATAGAAATTTGCTTGGTCTTTGAATGCATAACCAAGTTCTTTGATATATTAATTGTTGGTCCCACTAAGAGGGGGGTGAATCATACAAATCAAACTTAAACTCTTAAAACTGAACTCACTGATTCACTCGGTAAGTACTTAATATAATAAATAACCAATTCACCAAATAATATAAGAAATAATCAATCATTAAAACTTAGCAACATCAAATTAACGCATTAACACATGACATAACTCATATACATAGGATTTAATGAGAAAACCCAATTTGGAAAAAACCTCTGTGGGAATTGTAACCCACAATAAAATGTGTACCCTTCTAAAGTACACACGGTTAAGAACTTATCATGTTAAAAATTACAAACACATTTGCTAAATGTGGCCATTTTAGGGGATTTACCTGAGATCTATTAATATCTTCACCCTGTTAGGAGTGGCCTTTTTAGAGGTCTTCAAACACTCTTTTAGAATGTCACCTAAGTCTAGGTTTTACAAATAGAACGGTTAAATCCACTCGGTTAAGAGATTTATCTGTTACAAATATCAATAAGCAACAATAAAATTTGATCTATAAAAATTAGAAACTTAGTATGCTTGAATTAGATCCTTTATGCTCAATTGAATACTGAAATCACATACTCCATTCATCTATTTCTCATATTGTAGATTCTTTGATCTTTCTTTCTCTGTTCTTCTCGGTAAATGTTGTGCTTCAGTTTCTTTCCTTATTTTTTAATTCACTAGTAGTCTTTACTTTGTGTAATTCTCACTCCTTATATAGACATCCTTTTTCCTCTTAATCTCCTTAATTTTATTTTCATTCCTTTGCGCTTTGTCATTCAATCATCTTCTTCAAATTTATCAACTCGGCAAACCAAATCACTTTTACCTCGAAACTTGTAACTTTTCTTGGAACTTTCACTTTTCTATTTAACCGCTTGATCTTCACCTTAGATCTTCATATTGAATTTTCCCACTTTTAGATCTTGTAAAAAAATTCATTTAATTCATTTCCTCATCCAGATCATCATCGCTTCACATTAAATCATCATTTAATATCTATATACTGTACTCATAAAAATTGCATTGCAAATCAGTAACTAAATTCATCACTTCTCAGTGTCTAACTTACTCTTGGTGCTTGGTAACTATAACTGACTCACATAAAATTCTACCACCTGATTCAATATAGTTCAGTAAAGTATCTCTTTGAGTCATAAATTAATCCATTGCAGTTCCCTACTTAATCAATCAAATGTACCGATTTGATAACATCAAATATATAGTAGAAAACAACTATAACATCATTAATTCATCATTGTCTAATCTGTATTTGTCACCCCTTTAACTTGTCCTCTTACTATATGGTAGCACAATAAAAATCAATTAGTCAATTGCTTGACATCAATGAAAAAATAGTAACTAATCTAGCCATTTCTACAATCATTATACTTGGTATCACTCGGTCTTCATCATCTCCATCAGATAAACACAAGTTAATCAAAATTCTCCCTCTTTGGCATTGATGGCAACCACTATAACAATGTTATAGCAATTGATGATGGCAGCTCTCAAATACATAATTGTACTCCCTCTGAGTTGATATATATGTTTCTACTTTGATCTCTCTGATCTGAATCTCCCTCTTGGATAAATATTCTTTTTCTATAACATACATTCTAAATCTCCTTCATGAGTAAATATCTAGCAATTCATTCTTCTCCCTCAATATTTCTTTGTAGATAAATTTCATCAATTTGTTATTCTCCCTCTTTGACAACAATGTCAAAAAGTTATACTCCTGAAAAATTGTTTAGTAGTGGATTATACTTAACATTTAATCATAAAACATTACATACAAAAATATTTTCACAACTTCAGGAATCACCTGAAGTGTGTCATGCTAACATCAATTCAAAAATACACATTCTAATGAAATCTAGAATTGATGCAGCATGCCTCATGCTCCTTAGTGAACATTGGATAGGGGAAGAACCCCTAATTTACCTCTTAGATACTCAAAATAATCCTTAGGTAGTGTCTTTGTAAAGATATCATCCAATTGTTCCTTTGAATTCACATATTCCAATTTCACATTCTTCTCTTGAACTTGCTCTCTCAAGTAGTGATACTTGATAGAAATGTGCTTAGTCTTTGAATGCATAGCTAGGTTCTTTGATATGTTAGTAGCACTTGTATTATCACAAAAAATAGTAACTTGATCTGTGATCTCTTCTTGCATACCTTCAATTAATTGCTTAATCCATACTATGTTTACACAATTCATAGCAGCAACAACATATTCAGCCTCGGCAGTAGACTGTAAAATACAACTTTTTTTCTTGCTCAACCATGTAACCAATTTTTCACCTATAAAGAATGCACCTCCACTAGTAATTTTCTGTCATCAACATTTCCATCCCAATCTACATTAGTATATACTTTCAGATCAAAAGTACCTCCTTTCTTGAATAGTAAACCAAACTCTTATGTCCCTTTCAGTTATCTCAAAATCCTTTTTACTGCAGACATATATGTTTCCTTCATATTAGAAGAAAATCTTGCAACAATTCCAACAACATGTACTATATCAGGTCTATTGTGAACAACATACTACAATTTACCAATCATAGATTGGTAAAGAGTATTTTCAACCTCTTGTGTTTCATCCTCTTTAAATAATTTACATCCAATAACCATTGATGTTCCAACAAGTTTGGAATCCTCCATACCAAAATTTTTAAGAATATCTTTGATATAATTGGCTTGTGTAATATAGATTCCTCCATTAACTTGTTGTATCTATAGACCTATAGAGAACTTAATCTCTCTAATCATTGAAATCTCAAACTCTTTTCTCATTTCATTAGCAAATCCTTTACATAAAGTGTCATTTCCTCCAAATATAATATTGTCGACAAAAATTTCAGCAATCCAAACTTTATTATTACTATCACATTTCAAGTAAATGTTACCGTTATCACTTATTCTTTGAAATCCTATTTTGATTAGAAAAGAGTGCAGTCTCTCATACCATTATCGAGGTGCTTGTTTCAATCCATATAAATATTTATGTAACTTACATATGTTCTTCTTGTGTGTGTTCTCAATGAATCCCTCATGTTTCTCAATGTATACTTCTTCCTCAAGTATACCATTAAGAAATGTAGACTTAACATCCATCTGATAAAATTTGAATCCTTTGTAAGCAGCATATACTAGAATTATTCTAACTCATTCCAATCTAGAAACATGAGCAAAAGTCTCTCCATATTCAATTCCTTCTTCTTGTGCATAACCTTTGCAAACCAATCTATCTTAATTTCTGATAACTTCTCCATGCTCATTCAGTTTGTTTCTAAAAATCCATTTACTACCAATCACATTTTTGCCTTTAGGCATGGGTACTAAATTACATATCTTGTTCTTCTCAATTTGATCATACTCTTCTTTCATAGCTTTCATCCAATCCTCATTATCCAATGCTTCCATAAAATTATTCGTCTCAAATGAAGATATCAAACATGCATTGTCTTTGGCCTTGCTCCTTTTCATCACTCCAACTTCCTTATTTCTAATAGTCTTGCTTGGGGAATGGTGTCTTCTCACATAATTTTCCAAACTAGGATTGATAGGTCTCAATTCATCAATATCAACATTTGGTTGTGGAACTTCTTGTACATCTTCCTCCTCGGTAGGTGCTCTCGGTAAAGTTTCAAGTGCATCATGTTTTTTATTAATGTAAATACAGGTTTTGAAAGGACCCCAAAACCTTTTACATAAAATTACTAGAGATAAGCATCAACAACCCTTACACACATAGAAATCCTACTATGAACAAAAAGCAGGACCCTGACGAACCCCCATTAACCCAAAAAAGGAAAATAAATAATTGCCAAAAAGAAACACAGTTTCCACCACAATTTCCATCACAAATTCCAGCCCAGATTCTAGGACAGAAAATTAAAAACTACTTCATACTTTCATAGGCTTCCTTAGCCTCTTTCTGCATGTCTTCCATTTTATCAATGGACTCTTTCAGCACTTTCATCTCCTTTGGAATCTCTGGAATTTTCCTTTTTATGCCACTTCAGTTTCTATTACCCGGGCCTGAGCTCCCAACTTTGTCATCTATTGTGATTGTAGTATTCTCTAGCAGAATTATCTCCAAGTAGGCATATAACTCTTTGAGATTTTGAATAGAGACTTTAAGCCCTACGTTGCTATGCTTGAGAATAATACTTATCATATGCCCATTGTGGCTGATTTGATTTTTCATGTCTTTCAGCTTTTCTTCCACAAGTGCATTGACTCTGGCCGTAATATCCTCATTTCTGTTGTTATTATTTACCTTAATCAGAAATTCCTTCTCTATTTCTTCTAGCTTGGTTTTGAAGGGCTCCATAGCTTCTTTCATTTCATTCAGGTGCTGCTTCATGTCCTTCATTTCCTCACTGAGCCAATTCTCCATGGTGGCCCCATGATCCTCCTTTCTCTTTGGAATTCTATCATCAATTTCAAACCCTACCATAGTATTGTGGTCAGGTTCTGTTCTCTATATTTTATTTTTCCTGTTACCAACCTTCAAGTTTGGCTACTCTATCTGCTCCTCCTTGTCCTTACCATCATTCACTTCTTCATTTTTTCCTCCTTGTCATCCCCCTCTTTCTCTTCTTCTTTTTCCTCTTCTTGATTTCCGACTTCATTTACCCTATTCTCATCTTCTTCATTAAAGGGAATTTCCTCCTCATTCATCTGGGTTTCCTCCTTATTCACTTGTTCATCTTTTTCTTTCACCAGAGCCTCCTCATTTATCTCTTGAACTTCCTCTTCAGTCACAGGCATTTCCTCCTTATCCTCTTCCTGAATCTCTTCTTCATTACCCTGACTATCAAGGGTTTGGTCTTCAATCTCCTCCTTCCTATCCAGATTCTCCTTTTTCTTACTCCTAACCATTTTCTTTGGGTTCTCCTTATTTCTATCCAACTTAATTTTCTTTGCATTCCCTTTAACCCTTTTGGGAATGGGTTCTAGGATTTGATTTCTTGTGTTGTTCATATACAAACTTCTCATAATCATCAGGTTCCTTCTTACTATCTTCTTCATTCCTTTTTGCAAATTTGTCAATTCTCTAATTTTCACTTTCCACCATTTTTTTAGTAACCTTGTTCAAACATTTGAGCTTTACTCTTTGTAGAATATCTTAAGAATATCCCTTCATCTCCTTTTGAATCAAACTTGCCTTCTCTAGAATCTTTCAGAATATAACATTTGCTCCCAACTATTTTAAAGTAAATAACATTAGGTTTGTGATCATACCATATTTTATAAGGTGTCTTTTTGGTACCTTTCTTCATTTGTACTCGGTTCAATGTCTAAAAAATAGCACTCATAGCTTCCCTCCAAAAGTTCTATGAAACTCCTTTTTCAATCATCAGTGTCCTATCACAATCAATAATGGATCTATTCCTTATCTCAGAAATCTCATTTTGTTGTGGTGTCCTTGGTGCTAACAACTATGTCTTTATTCCATTCTCATCACAAAACAATGTAAACTCATTAGAAGTAAACTCACCTTCTCTATCAGATCTCAAAAATTTCAACTGCCTTGCAGTTTCTTTTTCAACTCGGGCCTTATACCACTTAAACATTTGAAATGCATCATATTTTTCTTTTAAAAACATTACATACACCATTCTAGAATAATCATCCACAAATAAAATAAAATATTTGTCTCCATAATAACTTTGATTTCTCATCGGTCCACGTAAATTAGTATGAACTAAATCCAAAATTCCTTGTGTAGCATAAGTCTTTCTTGCAAAACTAGATTTATTCATCTTACCCATCTGACATTCTCTGCACATACCATTGATGACATGTAACTGATTAAATTTTTGAATAGAAGAGAAGATGATAGATCATCTAAAAAGAAGTATGACAGAGGTGATTACAGAAGCTATCGACAATCAGAAAGAAGAGACACCCGAGACTATAAGGACAAAGGAAAGAAGGCTAGTTACCTAGCAAAATGCAAGGATGATGATACTAGCACTAAATCTGATAAAGACATTAAGATGATGTTTGTGGCTGTAAAGGATGATTCAGATGATGATGAAGAAAGTTATGTAGAAACAGCTCTCATATCAAAAATTAGCAAAAATGATGTTTGGATCATAGATAGTGGCTGCACTCACCATATGACCGGTGATAAGCAAAAGTTTGAGACTTTTGAATACTATAAAGGTGGTTCAGTAAGAATGGGAAATGACACACCTTGTCCAATTGAAGGTAGAGGAACAATAATGTTGAATAACCAAATAAAATGTGAGAATTCTTATTGGGTAAATGGATTGAATTATAATCTATTGAGTGTTTCTTAGTTAAATAATTCAGGTCACAAAGTAGAATTTGAAAATAAGAAGGCAAAGATCTTCAATAAATCTAGAAATCTAATTAGTACCAATGAGCAGACAAAAGGTAACTTAATCTATCTGAATGATACTGACTCCACTTGTTTGATTGCTACAAATGAAGACATATGGTTATGGCACAAAATATTGTGTCATGTGAACTTTGAAAACATGATAAAGATTAGCAAAAGGAGAAATGTCAGAGGTTTACCGACGATGACCAAGCCCGACAATATCATGTGTAAGAATTGTCAAAAAGGTAAAATGACAAAGTTTAGTTTTAAAAGCAAAACCCATACATCTGATGAAATTATAGAATTAGTCCATACTGATTTATGTGGACCTATGAGGACAAAGATTTATTATGGAGATAGATATTTTATTCTCTTTGTTGATGATTACTCTACAATGATGATAGTCATGTTTCTAAAAGATAAATTAGAAGCATTTAAGATGTTTAAATGGTTCAAAGCAATGGTTGAGAAGCAAAGTGGTAAGGAGTTAAAATTCTTAAGGTCAAATAGAGGAGGGGAATCTATTTCAGATGAATTCACTAACTTTTTTAATCAACATGGAATCAAAAGACAGGTCTCTGCACCAAGGAAACCACAATAGAATGGAATTGTTGAAAGAAGAAACAGATCCATAGTTGATTGTGTAAGGATACCGATGATAGAGAAAGGCATCACCCAAATCTTCTAGAGGGAAGCTGTCACTACTATTTTTTACACATTAAATAGAGTACAATTGAAGAAAGCCACCTTATGAGATATTGTATGGATACACACCCAATGTAAGTTATTTCAAAAATTTTGGCAGTCAATGTTATATCTTAAAAGATGATAGAAATGGAAAACTTGACTCCAAGAGTGATGAAGGAATTTTTCTAGGGTATTCTACCAAGAGAAAGGCTTATAAATGTCTAAACAAAGCCTCTAAAAAAATTATTGAAAGTGCAAATGTAAAGATAGATGAATTTACAGAGAAGAATGAATAGGAAAGCACTAAAGAACTAGAGGACTACAATAAGTTAACTTACAATGAGGAAACTGACACTCTACCCTACCAACAATGTAGAGCTCCCGAGCAACAAATCATTGCACTCAAGCATCAGGCTGCAAATACCGACGATCAGAATATTTCTCAAAATGATGCACAAATTGATCAAGAATAGAATGAAGGACAAAATGATGATCAAGATGATAGACAAAGATCTATACCTATACTTGCAAGATATGTCAGAAAGAACCATCCATAGGACCAGATTATAGGAGATAAAAGGGCTGGTATGAGAACTAGAAGTAAGTCTCTAAATACAAGATGTCTTATTTGTGATTATGAGCCCAAATCTATCAATATTGCACTAGATAATGATGAATGGATTAGTGCTATGAATGAGGAGATTGAACAAATAGAGAAAAATAGGACATGGACACTTGTACCAAGGCCAGATGAAAAGAATGTCATCGGTACAAAATGGATATTCAGGAATAAGTTGAATGAGAATGGAGTATTCACAAGGAATAAAGCAAGACTAGTATGCAAGGGGTATGCATAAGAAGAAGGAATTGACTATGGAGAGACCTTTCCACCCATTTCTAGGCTAGAAGGAGTAAGAATATTACTTGCTTATGCTGCATATAATGGATTCAAGGTATATAAAATGGATGTCAAGTCTATATTCCTGAATGGAATACTTGAAGAAGAGGTATACATTGAACAACTATAAGGGTTTTTTGATCCTGACAAGAGGGACATAGTATGTAGACTTCAAAAAGCCCTGTATGGATTGAAACAAGCACCCCAAGCTTGGTATGAAAGACTTCATTCCTATCTTATAAGTATTGGATTTGTAAGAACTAGTGAAAATAGTAATCTTTACTTGAAGGAAGATATTGATGCTAACACTTTGATTGCTGAGATATTTGTTGATGAAATAATATTTGGAGGCAATGATATGCTATGAAAATCATTTTCAAATAAGATGAGCAAAGAATTTGAGATGTCTATGTTTGGAGAGATCAAGTTCTTTCTTGGTCTATAGATCATGCAACAAGGAGAAGGTATTTTCATTACACAATCCAAGTACATCAAAGAAGTACTGAAAATATTCAAGATGGAAGAATCCAAACCAGTTGGAACACCGATGGAAAATGGATTCAAAATGACAAAGGAAGACAAGTCATCAGAGGTAAATCAAACTTTGTAAAGATCAATGATTATAAAACTCATGTATAATGTACATACTAGACCAGATATTGCACATGTAGTAGGAATAGTTGCTAGATTTTCTACTAATCCCAAAGAGTCACATATGACTATTGTGAAAAGAATCCTAAGATATCTGAAGAATACCAAGGAATATGACTTATGGTATAGAAGAGAAGGAAAATTTGAACTTCAGGTCTTTACCAATGTTGATTGGGTTGGAGATATTGATGGCCAGAAGAGCACAACTGGAGGAGCATTCGTCATGGGTGATAGACTTGTCATATGGATCAACAAGAAACAAGGATGCATCTCACAATCTACTACAAAAGAAGAGTATGTTGCTGCTAATGCAAACTGCTCAAATATTGCATGGATCAAACAGTTACTGGAAGGTATGCATATGCACATTTTAGAACTAGTAATTATCTATTGTGATAATACAAGTGCAATTAACATTTCCAAAAATCCAGTCATGCATGATAAAATAAAGCATATTTCCATCAAGTATCATTATTTGAGAGAACAAGTTCAGGAAAAGGAGGTGATACTTGAGTATGTGTAATCAAAAGAACAATTGGTCGATATCTTCACCAAGCCACTACCCAAAGATGCATTTGATTACTTAAGAAAGAGAATTGGGGTCAGACCCTTGTCTACTGGTCAGTAAGCTGACTAGAAGGCTACATCAGCCTACATATTATTAGAATATCATTCATGATTGATGCAAGCAAAGAGATGAACTTCAAAGCTACATCTATATACAAATAGGTATATATCATCACCAAGCACCAGAGCATATTGTTGTATTACTGATGGATAAGAGAAATTCAAGGAATATATTATGGATGGAGAGAAAAGATTACTTGACATTAATGTCAGATATCTGTGAGATATTTTTTTGGCATTATTGTCAAAGGGAGAGAGATTATCCATATTATCACATCCTTATGGAAAGGGAGATAGATTATCCATTATCACATTACTCCAACAGGAAGAGATTATATCCTTAGGGAGAGATTATTATACAAAGGGAGAGTTGCTGACAATTGAAATAGAACACATCAAAAGAAAGGAGAACAATCAAAGGGAGAGAGTTTGACATAGAAGGAGAACACATCAAACCAGAGAAAAAAATATTCTACATCCATCCAGTGAAGGGATTGAAGATAGATAGAAATCCTACAAGAATCAAATCAAAGCTACTTGAGCTTACCAAAAACTAGATATTTGTAATAGTTACATTAGGAAAGCTTGATGAAACTGTATATTTCATATTGTATTAGAAATAGTATAGTATGTTTCCATCAATGCCAAAGGGAGAGATTGATGACATGTAACTGATTAAATTTTTGAATATGTTGAGTTGATGATCATGCAAAGCATTAAATCAGTTAATGTATTGTATTATCATTGATGTCAACTTAATATAATCTGTATGGTCATGGAGATACTGCCAAAGACTTCAAACAACTCATGAAATAAGGATATGCTAATTAGTAATACATACAAGTGTAGTATTCACCAAGTGACTGAAAACACTGATGAAGTACACTCGACAGTCAGAGTAAAAGAACAAAGTCACAGTGTTGCCTGATGAAGAAATATGCATAATTATAGACGAGCAGAGTTACAGTGTTGCCTGATGAACAAAACACATAGTAACCCAACGGATAGAATTTCAGTGTTGTTTGATGGAAAAGACAAGGAAGGAGATCCCAATGAAAATTGAAGTCACACAAACAGAACAGTTAGTTATCACCGATGACTAACTGAAGTATTGACCAATAGAATAGAGAGTTTAGAAAAAGACAAAATGCCTAGCTGGCAAGAAGCTAAAGATAGAGTTAACAGATACTTATCATTGTTTTATTCATCCAGATAAAGTCAAAGATAATTAATTGATTTAAATTTTATTTGTACAGTTGGCAAGAAGATATCTACGAGACAAATCAGGAGTTATGCTTTAAATAAAATTGGCTAGATTGTTTATTACGCCAAGAATCAAGAACCAAGAAACAATGAATATTATGTCTATATAAGAGATGATCTTAATTCATTTAAAAAGGGGATTTAGGGGAGTGAATAGAAAGAGGATGTTGAAGATAAGCTGATGAAGAACAACTTCATGCAGTGTTGATCAAACAAGCTAAAGGAGAGCTAAGGAATTTTGTAGACAACCAATGAATAGTGAGCACAGCATCACAGAGTAGAAAGTATGGAGCACAATGATTGAATTGATACATTGGTCAGAGAGGAAATGTACTTAAATAGATCTGAAGATAAGCAATTTAAGTTGCAATATGAACAAGTCATAATGTTTCGGTTTAACCATTAAAGGATTAAGTCTCTTAACTGAGCATGACTTAACAGTCTTCTATATATTGAGGTACATCTCAAGGAGTGCCAAAAAGGTTGATTCATGAAAGTGGCATTGGATATGCGTGATGCCTATTGATAGTCTAAGAAAGAGGCTGATTTAAGGATGATAGCATTAGATGCCCGATACTAAGTGACAACCTCTAGTATAAAATCCTCTAACAAGGTCACACCTAATAGTGTGTTTGTAACCTTTAACAGGGTTGGCTCTTAATAGGGCTCACTTCAGAAGAGTGAAAATTTGGGGTATCAGTCCCAGTGGTTTTTTCCCTTAACAGGGTTTCCATGTTAAAATCCATGTGTTATGTGTGTATGATTCATTTCTTTACTGTTTTATATCTTACATAATTCATTCGGGATATATTGGTATACTCTGCATTTTTACTGTATTTTGGTAAATAGATGACTACTTATCGGTAAACATAAAGAAGAAGGTTTAACAGAGAAATCCAAAAAGTAGTAAATTGATATAAGTTATTCAAGGCATTCATCTTGTAGGACAGAAGATAACTTGAGAAATAATTTGTGGTTATAAGTTTTGAAGGGTTGATTTAAGGATTAATTTTTGAGGCCACTGATTCACCCCTCCCCCCTCTCAGTTATTACTAACAAGCATTCTCTAGTTTTTCAAATCTCAGTAGCCCTCTTACTCTATTATTCTTAGTCACTTTGATTAATTTGTCAAAATTAACATGACAAATCCTTTTGTGCCATAACCAAACATCTTCAACTTTAGCAACTAAGCAACTCTTTATAGAATTATCAAGATAAAATAGATTACCTTTAGATTGTTCTCCAGTAGCAATTAGATTGCTCTTACCTTTGCTTTTGTAGTCTCTATATCTTCTGAATCTATTTTCTCTCTTGTCCTTATCTTTCTTTTCCTCCTTATCATTCTCTAGACAGTTAGATGCAAAGTGACCAATTTTATCACAATTAAAAATTTTCAAGGGAAACTTACCTCAGTATTTGACTTTGAATCTTTGTAGCCTTCTAGCCAAAAAATCTTCAAATTCTCTTTCATTTTCCTCACATTCACTAAATAGCTCTTCAAGTCCTTCAGTGCAACTATAAAATTTCTCACTAAGCCTGTTCAAATAACCATCTCTAGCAGCAAGTTCCCTATCTTTTCCAATCTTTAAAGTAGACTTAAATGCATATTCAACCTTAGAAATAGCAGGCACACTATTGTCAAAATAATTAATTTCAAATGCAATTAACTTACCAATAGTGGTATCTAGTGAAACATTTATATGGGGTATAGATCTTAGTTCTTGTATAATAGATACATGAGTAACATAACTCAGTAGTAGGGTTATCAACATTTTTCTTGTAACATCATCCTCTATTATGATACCACCATCTCCTCTGATAGAATTAATAGTCTCCTTAAGTCTTGTACTATATTGTATTATGTTCTCTCCTTCCTTCATCCTCATAGAGTCAAATTTTCCTCTCAAACTTTCTACTTTAGCCTTCTAAACATGTTGATCTCCACCATAGGTCAAAAAAATCTTATCCCACATTTGTTTCATAGTAGTACAACCATAAAGCTCATCATATTCCTGGATGATAAGTCCAGATGCAATATCAATCATAACTTGTGTGTGTTCATGAATGTGTATTTTCTCACTAATAGTTATAGGTGTAGTAGTTGGTGCTATATATTCATTCTCAAGATATTAAAGTGCATATTCTCCTACTCCAAACACATGCAACCTCATTCTACTTCTCCATGTAGATAAATGATCCCTATTCAGCTTTGGTGCTTCCCTCTTGTACATCTTTAGATATTAACTCAAGTCCTTTAAAATTATCACTTCAGAGTAACAAAGCTCTGATACCAATTGTTGGTCCCACTGTGAGGGGGGAGGGGTGAATCAAACAAATAAAACTTAAAATCTTAAAACTAAACTCACTGATTCACTCGGTAAGTACTGAATACAGTAAATAACAAATTCACTAAATAATATAAGTAGAAATCAATCATTCAAACTTATCAACATCAGATTAACTCATTAACACATGATATAACTCATAAACATAGGATTTAATGAGGAAACCCAATTTGGTAAAAACCCCTATGGGAATTGTAACCCACAATAAAATTGTACCCTTCTTAAGTACACTCAGTTAAGAATTTATCATGTTAAAGATTACAAACACATTTGCTAAATGTGACCCTGTCACTGGATTTACCTCAAATCTTTTAAGAAATTCACCCTTTTAGGAGTGGCTTTGTTAGAGGTCTTCAAACACTCTTTTGGAATGTCACCCAAGTCTAGGTTTTACAAATAGAATGGTTAAATCCACTCGGTTAACAGATTTCTCTTTTACAAATATTAATAAGCAACAACAAACTTTGATCTGTAAAAATTAGCAGCTCACTATGCTTGAATCAGATCCTTTATGCTCAACTGAATACTAGCATCACATAATCCATTGATCTCTTTCTCAAATTGCAGATTCTTTGATCTGTCTTTCTCTATTCTTCTTGGTAAATGTTGTTCTTCATCTTCTTTCCTTATTTTTTGATTTGCCAGTAGTCTTTACTCTGTGTAATTCGCATTCCTTATATAGACATCATTTTGCCTCTTAATCTCCTTAATTTTATTCCCCTTTCTTTACTCTCATTTTTTCGATCATCTTCTTCAAATTTCTCAACTCGATAAACCAAATCACTTTTACCTCGGAGCTTGTAACTTTTCTTGGAAATTTCACTTTTATGTTTAACCACTTAATCTTCGCCTTAGATCTTCATATTGAATTTTCTAGCTCATATATCTTCAAAAAAACTTCATTTAATTCATTTCCTCATCCATCTCATCATTGATTCACATTAAATCATCATTTAATATCTGTATTGTGTACTCGATAAAATTTGCATTGGAACTTGGTAACTGACTTCATCACTACTCGGTGTCTAACTTGCTCTCGGTGCTCGGTAACTGTAATTGACTCACATAAAATTCTATCTACTGACCCAGTCTATCTCGGTAAAGTATCTCCTTTAGTCATAACTTAATTCATTGCAGTTCTTGACTTGATCAATCAAATTTACCGATTTGATAACATCAAATATATAGTAGAAAACAACTATAACATCATTACTTCATCATTGTATGATCTATATTTTGACCCATTTAACTTATCCTCTTAAGATATGGCAACACAATAAAAATCAATTAATCAATTGCTTGACATCAATGAAAACACAACAACTGATCTAACCATTTATACAATCATTATACTCGATATCACTCGGTCTTAATCATCTCCATCAGATAAAAATCATTTAATCGACATTAATAACACTTGTATTATCACAAAAAATAGTAACCGGATCTATGATCTCTTCTTGCATACCTTCAAGTGATTTCTTAATCCATACTATGTTTGCACAATTCATAGTAGAAGCAACATATTCAGCCTTGACAATAGACTGTGAAATATGACTTTTTTCTTGCTCAGTCATGTAACCAATCTTTCACCTAGAAAGAATGTGCTTCCACTAGTGATGAACTATAACTGATTGAATGTTTGAAGATGATAAGTTGATAATCACCGAGATGCAAAAGTGAATGTAAGACATTAAATCAGTTAATGTATTATATTTTCATTGATGTCAACTTGATATGGGTTGATTGTTCATACACATGTCATTCATAACCTTGAAGAACTGAAGAAACAAAGTTTGTGTGGTCGGTAAAATATAAAAAGATTGTTTACACCAAGTGACAGTGAACACTGAGTGACAGTGAACATTGATAGACAGTGAACCTTGAGCAATTCACAGTGTTTATTAAGAAAATAGTACCGATCAAGTGTATATCGAGCATCATAGTAAACTAAATTTGATGACCAAGCACAACTGAAGATGATGACCGAACAGAACTGAAGTTAAAGAATGACAAAAATAATTAGCTGGTAGAGCTATATTTAGGGATTAACTGATTGATTGCTTTATTTTTAATGATCAGTTAAACTAAAGATAGGAAAGAGATTTAAAGTACTTTTTATTCACAGTTATCAAGGAGAGATTTGTGGAATAAAACTAAAGAAGAGCTTTACGAGATAAAGCAAAGCAAGGCAAGTTTTATGGATCAACAAGTGATCTATGACAAAACAAGAAGATTGAGCAGCTAATCATGTCTATATAAAGAGATAAGGAATTCATTATGAAAAATAGGAATGTTGAATATATTCTGGTGAAGATAGAATTCTTCATGCAGATCTGATCATATAGGCTGAAGAACAGAGCCAAGGAATTTTGTAGACATCGAGCAATAGAGGACAGAGCATTCACTGAGCAGAAGAAAGAAAGAAAGAAAAGGAAATAAAGTGTACATTGATCAGAGAGGTATTATTGGACTAACAATAGATCTAAATATTAGCAATTTAAAATTGCATTTAAAATAGATCATTTACTGTATCAGTTTAACCATTGATTCAAAAAAATCTCTTAACTGAGTGGGATTTAACAGCCGTTATTATATTGAGATACTCAAGAGTATCAAAAGGTTTTCTTGTTGACAGCATAGTGAGCGATAGGTCAAAATAAAAACTACTAGTTTTAAATCCTCTAACAAGGTCACACTTAACAGTGTGTATTGTAACCTTTAACAGGGTTGGCTCTTCACCGAGCTCACTTCAGAAGAGTGAAATTATTTTGGGTTACCGGTCCCAGGTGGTTTTTCCCATATTGGGTTTCCATGTTAAAATATATGTGTCAAATGTGTATATGGTTTATTGCATTGATATTTTTCTTTACACATTATTGAAATTTGATTGGTCGGTTAACACTAAGTTTATTTACTGCTATTCAGTAAATTCTAGAAAAGATAAACAGTATATCTTACCGAGCAGGTTATATTTGATAAATTTATTTATGGCATACATCTTGATGGACTGAAAGATAACTAGAGGGTATTATATTTGAGATATAAGTTTTGGCTAGATTTTTGGAATTATATATAAATCCCACTGATTCACCCCCCCTCTCAGTTATTCTAACAAATGGTATTAGAGCTTTGGTGCTTGGAAGAAAATTTTAAAGGGACTTAAGCTAAAGATCACAAGATGAGTAAAAGGGATGTGCCTAATTTGAACAAGGACAAATTTGCATCATGGAAAAGAAGGATAAGACTTCATCTATCATGTATTGGAAATGATGTTATACAAAACTTAAATACTTAATATGTTGCACCTACTGGACCTCTGACTGTTGATCAATTGAGAGAGAAACATGAACACAATTCTATGATGATAGAACTTTCTTCTTCACTAACTGATGCTGAATTTGAAGATGTGAAATCGTGCACCTCTACAAATAAAATGTGGGACAAACTCAAGCTAGTACATGGAGGAGATACCAATGTGCTGAGAGCTAAAGCTGAAAGCCTAAGAGGAAAGTTTGATGACCTAAGAATGAAAGAAGGAGAGAACATCACTCAGTATAGTAGAAGAATCAAATAATTTGTTAATGCTATCTGTGGAGTAGGAGTACTTGAGGAAGAAAAATTTGTAAGAAATTATGAGAACCTTACTGCCTATTTATGCAATTAGAGTATCTACAATTCAAGAAATGAGAGCAATAGCAAATAACAATGTTACTCTTGATAGTTTTATTGGTAGACTTATTTCATCTGAGATGAACAACTATGACAATAGTGTCTTACCTACTATTGAGTCTGCATTCAATTCTTCTCTAAAAATAAGCAAGTCTTGTAACAAAAACACTATGAGAAATGATAGTGACAGTGATAGTGATGAACAAGAACTTGATGTACTTGAAGCACTAATGGCTAGGAGATTACATAGAGGTAAAGGAAGATATAAAGGTAAATTACCATTGGTCTATTTTAATTGCAAAGAAATTGAACATTTTGCTGCAAGATTCCCTAACAAGAGAAAGGATGAAAGAAACAATGACAAATATTATGAAAAGAAGTATTACATAAGTGATGACTGAGACTACTTAAGCAATTGACACTCTGACAGAAGAGATAACTGAGATTATATATATATATA